>JAOUQW010000014.1:4497478-4508633 GCA_028565825.1 Olivaichthys viedmensis
CTGAAGCTGCTGGTCCGTATCTGCATGATTTTATGCATTGCGCTGCTTCCACACGATTGGCTGATTAGATAATTGCACGAATGAGAAGGTGTACATGTTCCTAATAAAGTGCTCAGTGAGTGTGTGTGTGTGTATATATATACATATAAAATCATCATGTTTATTTTTGTTTGATAAGGATAGGATCGTAATCGTAATGCTGATTACACCTAATGAGCTTAGCATGTGCACTGCTGCTATTTTACACATCTCAAAACATACTGTATCAATCATAACACCATGCACATGTTTCCAAACTCTGCAGAGATGTTAGTCCAAGAGGCTTTGCTGTAGTAATCTCTGAGGCTGAATATTAGGATGCACGTTAAATAATAAATTATGCCCTACAACTTAGAGGATGATTAAACACCACAGTTAAATAACTTAATAAATAGTGAGATGAAAGGAGCACAAAAGTTTAAAGCTTATGGTTATACATAGGTGTATTTGAGGGAACTAGAACTAATTTCCTATGGGATACCAGCCAGGATATTGTATAGAGCTGAGGTTGATTAATGAGACTATGCATTAGAGCTTTTTAAGACACTTTTTCTTTTTTTTCTGATATATGTGGAGATGAATGAAATCAAATGAGTTGGATTTATAAAGGTCTGGTGGAGACACTGACACCCTCTTTGGGGCTGATATTCCTGTCTCTAGATCTATTATAAAGCCATGATTTCTCATCTTGTCTATGTTAAACCTTTCTGACCATATGTGATGGTTAGCGTAACCATATTGTCAGAATTTTACTCTATCATTAAAATGCCCTGGGGGTGCTAATATTCCTTTCACTAATGATGGCTGCAACATGCTTAACAAATTCTGCCACAGACGTTTAGAGCACATTTGGCTTTCACTGACTTTAGACAACAGCCTTCTGTTGTCCCTTTTTTGTGTCTTGGTTCTCTAATTTAAAGAAAAACACAAATAGCCCCACTGTTTAGGCTCTGTGCAATTTGAAGCGGCTTAATGTGAGTTCATACAACTTTAGAAAGCAAAAGGGAGAAATCTGAATTTATGTACATTAATAAATTTTGATTAGATTTAATTCACAGCAGTGTTAGGAGATCAGAACTTTTTTCTATTTTCTGGTTCAGTACCATGTGGGGCTGTCTTAAGTGGGTCTGCTTAATCTCATATCATGCACATTTAACTCAGATTCCTGACATTTTTTGGTCAGATCAGTTTTGAGTGGTAAAATACCATATACCAATCATATCATTTACAGATTCAATGAGTTTGTCTTTCAGTAGAACTCACTGAAAATATCTAAATCTGTTGTGGGTGCTTTTTCCCAATCCAGGCAAGTTGACCATTGTTTGAGAAGTTATTTGAGCAATTAATAAGATGTCTACACAAGGCAAGTTAGAAACAACAATGGCTATTCAAAAGCGGCAGTGCAGGAATCGTGTCTACTTTGACACATGAAAATTTCTGACAAATGGGATCGGAAACGGCCAGATCTTTGTCTTGCCATTGAAACAGAAATGATGGATGTGATCTGATATATATGCAATGAAACAGCTTCTGTGTGAATTCCACTGTACAGTTTACTTCATCAAACCTCTGCTCCAGACCTGTCATCTGCTTGTTAAGTCTAACAACATGAAGAGGCTTGTCATGCACACAGGGTCTGAAAAAAATGGCTTTCAGGATTCAGTGATTTTTTAACACAGTTGTGTAGCAGCAATTGTAAAGCACATATTTATTTGTAAGATACTTCATTCTGAAGAAAAAAAAGGATTTAATTTCCCCCCACACTATTAGACAACTGACATATCCTCACATGTAACTCATATGGTGTATTTCAGATTGGTTTCAATAAGCTTTTATATTTGTGTAGCTTTCTAGAGGGGTAGAGAAATCAGATGACAGGTTGGAATGCATATGTTTATGCGCTTTTTATGTATTTCTTATTCTACCTCTGTACTTCACGACACAGCTTGGATGTGTCAGATTAACATCTTGCTTTTGGCATCAAATATTTTTTTCAATACTTTTACACTGAGCTTAATAACAATGGCTAGCTTACCCATTAGTATAGACACAGAGGGAGTTGATGATAATGTAGAATGATGGTGACATGAACATATTGATCAAATGAGCTAGCGTCTTTTTTCATTAAATAAGCTGAAGGCAAAGAGAATAAAGAAAAGCAATCTCTTAGGAAACATCTTAGACAAGCATAGGTGACATAGTGTCACAACCGGATCCACCACTCCAGGAATTACCGTGACTCCTGAATCCACGAACACTCCAGCCTGGACTTTGTCACGCTCCCTCTCACCTTCCTACGAATCAACACACTGTTTCTCATCTAATCATCAAGACTCGTGTATATACCACACCACAAGCACTGACTCCTTGCGAGGCTTTGCGAATTCCTATTGTGCATCTATAAGTGGTGGTTCCTGCATTGATTCCATTGATCTCTTGTTTGTTTTCAACTTTGCTTATGTTTTGCCTGCATTGCTCTGTTTGCCTGTATACTGTTCACAGCCTGTTTAACTACAGGTTTCCCCTGCTGATTTGGATTATCTTAATAAACAAACTTGCGATTGTATCCAACTGCCTCCACCACGTCGTGACACATAGGTGGCAATAACTTTTCATTTTCATTTAGATTTTTCTTTTAAAGTGGAAAGAACAGCCGTTTTTGTTACAACGGCAGACTTTATACTCTAAAACCATTTCTGATAAACAAAGTCACTAAATAATAGAAGTAGGAAGTTAAAAATACTGGTTAGTGTCCAAATTGGTAGGCCTTTAGAAGGGCGGATATGTTTTGTTCCAAACCTTATCAGTTCCTATTGGTGGAGACTTGGACTGTATTTACAGCAGGGCTCGATGAATAAACCTCAAACCTTAATCCTAACAAAATTATCCACACTTTATCATCTTTCATTAAAGAAAATGTAGATATGCTGACACATGAAAAGCTTTACTTTTTGTGCTCTTTTCATGCTCCACAGATTACATTTTTTTTAGGCAAATCATTGCATCTCTCAATTAAAGCAAGTGACTTCTCTACCGTTGTGTTTTCTGACCACGTCCCCGTAGTTTTAAAGCTAGTTTTCCAAGCTAAGTCTTTGTGAAAGTCCTTTGCTCTCAGATCCCTCCTCCTGTGCCTATGTATCAGAGACAATAGATTATTTTCTAATTATCAATGGGGGAAAGCTATTTCTCCATCATTTTGTGCAAAACCCTGAAACCTGTAATCAGGGGCCGATTCATCTCTTTTGTTTTGAATGCAAATTGACATTGTCATTTGCAACAGCAGAAATTACTTAGTTCAATACATAAATAAGATCAACAGTATTCCATTGTGCCTTTACCTGAAATCGAATTAGTTTTCAGACTCAATTTAGCCTCACCAACACCAACAGCTGAACTCGAGCCAAATCTGCTTCAGCCAATAGCCTCAACTCAATCGCTACATAGCAATTGGCCGTAGAGTAGATAGCTCCATAAAAGATACATGCAAAAAAATCAGGACGTTTACTTTTGCCAGATGCTTTAATTCCAAAGCGACTCACAATTGAGCTGAGCAGTTGAGAGTTAAGGGCCTTGCTCAAGGGCCCAACAGTTGTAGCTTGGCAGTGCTGGGATTTGAACTCACAACCTTCCAATCAGTAGCATAAAGCCTTAACCACTGAGCCACCACTGCCTTGAGGACCCAATGCACAAGCTAACCCTCCTGTATAGTAGCAGTTACTGTTATATGGCAATTCAGACATTAAATACCCAGCCAATTTGGGGATCTTTTCAGCTCTTGTTCACGCTTGTTCACTTTTCTAACTTTCTACTCAGAACTCAGAGTTACATACATAAGGATATCCCAAATATGACATAAGAAACAAAGATCATTCTGAAACCTAGAAGTATCAGCCACTGCAGCTGAGAGAAGAGCTGGAAGCTCCCTTCTGGTTTGATGAAATCTTAGAGGCAATTAAATATATGCAAACCAGAAAGGCTCCAGGGCCAGGTGCCCTCCCAGCTGAGTTCCTTAAGAAGTTCTCTCACCGACTTGCACCTCTACTTTTTGATATGTTTGAGGGCTCAATGCAGCTGGGAGTTCTACTTTGATTCAATTCTCTATCTGCCTGATTTTAAAGCCAGAGAAGGATCCTGCTAATTTTAGATCGTCTTGCCCTATTTTGTTCTTTAATACAGATGTTGAAATCCTTGAAAGGTTGAACGGTTGTTGCATGCCACTTGAAAACTAGTCCTCCATACTATAATATCAGAAGGATCCCCATCTTATTCTTATACCTTTTATTAAGAGTCCATCTTTCCTATTCAAATGACTGTATGTTGCTGAGTATAATCTATAAACTATATAAAATGTATTTCCTCTAAAATGGAGAAAATGTAAAGTTTGATTTTTGGAAAAAACTAAACGTATTTGTGTCACATTGTCGCTGAATGCAGGACACAGGCGCAAACCGTTTTCACAAACATACATTCATTAACAACTGAAACTACACAACATAACACGAAACATAGAGAGACAATCAGGACTGGGACACGAGGGCTTTACATACACTTACTAATGATGGGGAACAGGTGGATGCACTTGAATGACGGAACAGGGCGGAGACTAGACCAACATATACACACACACATGGCTACTGGCGGCCATTGCCATGGCAACCGGCATACGCTGCCAGCAGGGGAGTCCCATGGTTGGAAGACCAGCTATATGACAATATGATGATGATGATTATCCGTTCAGTCGCAGCCGACTCTCGGTCACTTTATGGATCCTCGTTCTCCACGCCTTTTGGCATATTCATCATTGTGATCCATGAAGTATTTTGGCAAGATAGTGGAGTAGTTTGCCATTGCTTTCTCCACCCCTCCCTATTTATCCGGGCTTGGGACCGGCGTGCAGCTGTTTCCAATTGCACGGCTGGGTTATATGACAATATAGCTATACCTATTATATTTCATGCTTAAAATCAGTGCCTATACTAACAAACTCGCTAATTCTTTTCCCCTTATGACTCAGTACTCAAAAGAGGAATTCAGCGATATGTCAATTCTGTTGTTTTATAAACGTCTAATCTTTTGCTTTATGAATTTTATCCCTTATAATGTACCCATGATATTCGTCCAATTTTGAATATTTCTTTGTCTGGCTATAAACTCAACGAACAAAAGAGTAATTTTTCAAAATCAGTCTAGCTTTTTGTGTTGGTCAAGATGTTCTATGTTTTTTTGTTTTTTTCATTTGTTCCTTAGAAGCTTTAATTATTTGGACATTCATACTGCACACAATATGCAGTCTCTCTGGAAAATAAATTTTAAAGTGCTAGCTTACAGGGTTACATTAGATCTGCAAAGAGGGAACTGATTACCTGTTTCACTCTGTGAAGATTTGCCTAAATTCTAATATCTGCTTTAAAACTTTTCCATTGTTTTTTATACCTTTTTGGGTGGGTAGACCACAACAGGTTTACAAATCTTTCTTGAAGGTGTTTGCATAACTACTGGATACTAATCTTCATAAAGTATTTCTTAGTTTTATCTCTTTTAACTATTTTGGTACCAAACTGAAGCCTGGTCATCTCCCTCCTCACTACCATCATTGCTCTGCTCAGGACTGACAGGAGGCATCCAAACCCATCGCTCCCTAAACATTAAAGATTTGGGCACAATTTAAGCTTATGGTTAGCATGGAGAGATTTCTCCTCGAACCTTATCCAACTGTTATATATGGGATAAAGAAAAGAGCTATGTTAAAAGGAAAGAGCTGTGTGGAAAAGGTAAGGCCTCTGTGTAAAGGAAAGGTTGAAAGGCTTTATAAGCCAGTACATCGATGGACTCTCTGCAAATGGAGCAAATATATGCAGTAATTTGACCAGGATTGACCTGAGCAGCTTAGATACTTCCAGGTACAGCACTTTTCCCAATCCCAGAGTACTACACTTCTTGCTTCAGCCTTACTTTTGTCACAATGTTTGTAAAAAAAAAAGAAAGAAGACATATATCATTCTTTTATTACCAGATTTCAAGACATCAAACAGAAGTTTTCAGATTACTGGCGAAATGTAGGAAACTCCTCTACCTGTGATAAATTAGGGTTTTAACAGTTTTTAGATGATACACATTCTTGCCTGAACAAATCCTCTCTATTTATTTATTTTTATATCAGTATATATATTTTTTGCTTGCTTGACCTGCCCAAAGCCAAATAGTGACAGTGTGATCTTTGTACATAAAGAAATTATATTATTGTGGAAATCGGAACCACCTTCCGTTTCCTGTTTTAACTGGTAGATATGACAGCCTTTTTTAATCCTTGATAAAATTTAATTTACACTCAGGAAATGTCTACTTTTTATACTCTGAGAGTCTTTCTCCTGACTGAATTAGGCCAACTACCAACATTGCCACTAAGATTTATATTAACTGTGTTTGAAAGCTTCCTAAATCTGGCAGTCACACACTGAGCTTCTGCTCAATGCCAAGTTCTTCTATAATTGAGATGATTATTGTTGTTGTTATTGTTTTTATCTCTTGCTTTATTTTATTGCACATCATTCTTGTTCTGTTGGGGTTTATAATGTAATTGGGAAAAAGAGGAAGTATCATTTCTATTGTTATCTGATGTTGGAAATGTGATGTGAACGTCACGATCTAATAAAATAATGAATATAAAGAAAAAAATGCACTATTGTTTCTCACAAAAGCTGAAATTGTAGAGAAAGATCTTAAAAAGTGTATTTCTTAATAAAGACCATGCTTCTACTGAAACTGAGAATATCTTGAATAGACCCTTGAATGGGACTGCTACAGGAGCCTTTCAGCACAAAACGACATGCTGTTTTCATTTTGGGCAGTGTTGTTTCTTCCATCATTTCCATGATTAAGGCATTGTGTTTAGGAACTGAAGAGTTGAGACACTATTGTGTTACTGTGGTGCGGTGCTTCCATGCATGGCATTCACCTTTCCAGAGGCTTTCACTGGAGAATCACACCTAGTGCAGCTGCAAAGCTTTCTGTTTAATGTATACAGTGGTCAGCGGAAAAAGGAAAGTGAAACATCAGGGGTACTGGGCTTTGCACTTTTTGCCAGTAAGTACACTTGGCAAAGAAGAACTGACCCAGGCTGGTGCTAGCACTGGGCAAGAGATCTAAGATTACACAGCATGGAGAAGACATGCAAGCAGTGAAGTTCTTAGGGTAACTTTGACTGTCCATGCCTATTTCTCTCTTTTTTTCTGTCTCTCATCAAACAAACTTTTTCTGATTTCTTGAATGGTTTCTTTTATATCCCTGTTCACAGAGATAACACTATGCAGAAGAAATACAAGTTTTATCCAAACTTATGAATAATTAGACGTAGCTCCCTCTCATCAGGACCCTGCAAAGTTTCTTCGTTGCTGAAGCTGCAGGTTCGTGTAGGTGTCACTCTGTGAGTCACACGAAGGAAGAGCACTTGCTGGCATCTTGAATATATTCACCACATTTAAGGTGACGAGCACGCTTTGCCCACCCCATGTCATCACTTTCTGGACAGGTCTCCGTTAATTGCTGTCTGGCAGAGTGATGGATCGCAGTGTTAGCGAGGTGGATTGAGTGCGGTGTTTCCAGTCACTGTAGAGGAATTAAGCACAGATTGCCTCATTGTAAACACCGGTAATTGGCACCAAATGAGATGCCTAGACCACAATAGTGACAGTTCTGAGTCTATTGCACTAGTCTTGCATATTATTGCCCCCTAGTTAAGCATTTTTGTTCCCAATTGGCTCTGTATGCCGTTCTGTTCAGTATGCTGGTGGGACTCGGTGTACCGTTGGGGCTGTGATTGATACAAATCAACCTTGATGTAAGGTGACCTCTCCAAAGTCACGTTGAGCGGTTATTTCATTCTCTCCTGAAATAAAGTTGTTGGATAACTTTCCTTCCGGTTGATTACTGAATACAATGGCTGTAATTATAAAAATGTACATAAAAAATGACCAACACTGCTTATGAAATAAGAGAATATCAAATAGTACAAAGGTATTCCTCTTAGGGATATGGGTACAAGCCAAGGTGTTCAGGCAACTCTTGTAACTGACACAAGAGCAAACTCCATGGAGAGACTGATTTGTTGATTTGTAATTCAGAACTACATGAGTGCAGTGACATAGAACCTCTGATAAACGCTATAGGTAAGCACATTCAAATAGAAAAAATCAAGCACAGCAATAGCAAGAACACATCATATGCCCAGTGTTGAACAAATTCCTTTATACAAGTTCAGCTGGACACAAATGAACATTGTAATAATTGCAGCATTGCTTATGAAGGCGAACTAGGCTTTCCCCCCTCCTAGGCATAGTTGAACAACCTCAATAAATAAAGTATACTTATTCCTGAGGTAATGTTAGAAATGTAATAACTGCTTTTGTGTTTTGTGTTGCATTAGATAGCTAATAAGTTGCCGTTATGGAGCTGATTCTGATATGGTAAATTTCATGTGTTACATACAGTAACTGATACTCTTGCAAATATACAGTATGTTATCTCACTAGGGATTACATACTGTAGGATAGGAATTTTGTTGAAAAAAATAATAACTTCCTTAGAAACCCATGCCCTCCATTTCTGAACGATCATCAATGTTCTCCAACTAGAGTGATTCACTGAAGTAAAAAAAAGAAAGAATCACAGCCCAACAAATCACGAGATGAAGTCCATTGGCAGATGGAAAATGTCATGGCATCGCATCCGAATTTGTCGGAGACCTAAAAGAAAACTTTTTTGCTTCTGAGGCATAACATAAGCGCAAGTTAATTCAACACTTCTAGGCATTGATTCAACAGTGTAAATGTTAATGCAAAACTGTAGCTGCGAATTTATCTTCATCAGCTCTGAATTCAGCAGTGTAGATTTCCATCCTGTAAGAATGAACGAAACCCTGCAGCAGTTCATTCAACAGCTGTAAATACACACACCATATGCAATCCTGCATGTAGTGACTGTTCAGTTGACTGATGTTAATCTACAACACTAGCATGACACCGTATGCGCTAGTCCAACACAGGCGTGTTTAGCTGGGAGATGTCAGCACTGTATTCCCCCTGCTCGCATCCACCGCCTCCACACTTACGGTGGGGGACGTGTGTGTGTGTGTGTGTGTGGGAGGGGGGTGTGTGTGTGTGGGGGGGTGTGTGTGTGTGTGTGTGTGTGTGTATATATATGCATTTTGGGACTGAAGGTTGTGCAGTGAAAATTTTAATATTTAGTTAATGTACTATTCCAGTAAAAGTACCACGAAACTCAATTTCTCAAGAAAGTTTCTTAAGAGGACATTTTAGTACACGGTTAAGTATAGTGCATGCGAGTCGTGTTCGATCACTGGTTTATCATAGTGTGCGCTTGCTTTTAGATGCTCTGGACTTGACTCAGAAATGGCTCCAGGAGACGGCGGACTCTGTGCTCGGAGGAACTGAAGGGGGCGCTGCAGGCTCGTCCAGCTCCTCCACACAGCTGCTGCAGAACGTGCATAACCAGGCCTATTTACACCTGCTGAGCTGGGAACATGGCGTGGACAACTTCCCGGAGGTGGGCCAGGCGCCTCGTCCATGTCTGTGCTAATATTGGAGAATTGTATTGTGTTAACTGTGTTAACGGTGCACTCACTCATGCTTCTCTCGCACTTTTCTTTCTTCTGTGATATCTAATTTTTCCCTTCCATGCTTTCGCTGTCTCTCTTCTCTCTCCTTCCCTCTCTCCTATTGTCTATTTACTGTATCTGTCTGTCTGTCCCCTTTCCCTCTCTCTTTCCCACCTTTTTTTTTCTGTCTCTGCCCCTCTGTCTGTCTGTCTTTCTGTCTATCTATCAATCTCTCTTACCTTTCTCTCTGTCCTTACCTATCCCCTACCCCTCTGTATCTATCTGTATGCCTATTTATTTGTCTGTTTATCTTTTCCTATTTTCTCTGTCCCATCTATCTGGTGTCATATTCATCCATCTATCTGTCTCTGTATCTGTTCCATTGCTCTCTGTTCCTACCTTTCCCCTACCCCCTTTGCGTCTTTCTGTCCATCCGTCTGTCTATTCATTTATCTATTTGTTTATCTTTTCTTTCCTTTCTGTCCCTCCCGTTTTCCTATCCCCTCCACCTGTCTCTGTCTATCTATCTGTCTGTCTGTATTTTTATTTATTTGTCTGTTTATCTTTCCTCACTGTACTCTCTGTCCCTCCCTCTCTCCTATCCCCTCTGTCTCTCTCTCTCCCTGTATCTGTCTTTATCTATTTTTTCTTCCCTTTCCTCTCTTTCCCTACCACCCCTCCCCCCTCTCTTTTTCTTCCTTTCCCTCTGTTCCTGGTATCTTACCCAATCTCCCTCCCTCTCCCTCTCCCTCTCTCCTGTAGACGGTGCTGATGGACCGCGGCAGGTTTCTGGAGATGCAGTTGGAGCTGGAGCGCTTGGCGTTGGTGGCGTCTGTGCTGCTGATTGTGTATAACAGTGCGGGAGAGTCGATCTCAGGGCTGCCGGGCCTCGTGGACACACTGAAGAACACAGTCAGGATCCTGCTGGCCGACATGCACACTCCGTAAGCATGAAGCTGCACGCTGGACACGCTGTAGCTCTCATTCTAACATGTATCAGAATCAGCATGGCTTTCTCTCTGTGTGCGCTCCACAGGTCTTTCAGAGCGGACGAGACGTTCACAGCCATCGGGGAGAAGCTGTGTTTGGAGCTGGGGGAATGTCTGACTCAGCACGGATTCTCACCTTTTCACCCAGATCGACAGAACGCTCTGAAAGGCCAGATCGCAGCTGTCAAGTCCCAAGATAACCCCATCCGCAAACTCGTTGGTAAATACTTTACTCCCTTTCATTCAGCCTACCTATAATAGGGTTTTTGTTTCATGAACTTTTGAATTCCAACAACGAAAATGTCGGAAATTCTGAAAAACATTCTGTGGACTATAAGTCGCACCGGAGTAAAAGACCCACCTCCATTAAATTCTGTCTGCTTAGAGAAAAAAAAATCTATAGATACAGTACTGTGAAAAAGTCTTAGGCCTATGTAAAGAAATTCTGTAAAGCAAATATGCTTTCAAGTTAATATTTTTTACTATCAAAGCAGTAAACAATAAAAAAAACAAA
>JAOUQW010000014.1:4541629-4551756 GCA_028565825.1 Olivaichthys viedmensis
TGCTGATTGGAGTCTCTCGTTCTTTATTCAGCACATTCTGTATCTGTGATGAAGTTGCTGTTCTTTCTCTCAGTGAAAGCTTTATGTATTGGTCTTCTGATGGTGTGCTCACTTATGGTCTGCCTGATCGTCCATTGGATACAACTGATCCAGTTTCAGCAAAGCGTTTTAGAGTGTCATACAGTCGCAATGAAAAAATCCGACTTTTGGACCCCATATTCTCCTCTGTTTAGTCAACTGTAAAGTCATTCTTTCAGCTATTCCAAATTATGCTCACTACATAGGCTATAACATAATGGTGTTATGGAACCTATGTAGTACACCATATGCCCAATCGAACAACATTTGAGATTCAGCCACTGAAAAGGAGCGTCTTCAGTTATTAACTACTTACTTACTGTTATATCACTTTAGGAGTGTGTTTGTTTTTTTATATTTAATTAGGCTACATCATTAATACATCATTTAAAAAAATATGTATGCAAGTATGACGCATTTATTCAGACCCATTTTCCTACATGAAGCGACAAGGCTTATTTGGACAAAAAGTTTAGAAAGCGCATGTTTTGGTAGACTTACGTTAGACAACTAAAAGTTGAACATTTAATCTAAAACATATTAAACATTCAAGTGGGAATTTTTTTAGCATGCAAACTATACATTCCATCTAGCACCCTTAAGGGTTGTTCGGTTTGTCTCTCTGGATAACCCTTGAAAGTTATATGTAGAACTCTATAACAGTGGGGTTTCCCTTTCAGAAAAGGTTCCAAGTAGAACTTCTGTAGAAAACTAAAACCATCCAAAGAACCCCTGAGGAAAAAAAGTTTTTTTTAGGATCTGAGATCTCCCATGCTATTTTTCTCTAAGTTTTTGGTTAAATGCCGAGTGTACTGTTGTATTGTTCAGATGGGCGCCCTGTGTTGGATAATGACCGGAGTTGTGGTTCTGCTTCAAACTGCTTGACATCTGTGCATTTGTTTTCTGCTTTAAACTGCTTGAGAATCTGTGCAGGCAGGGCTAGTAATGTGTGCTAATGAAACAGCGCTATTAGGACAACAAAGGCCCTTCATTCCTCCCTCGTGCACACTACCATCCCAAAGTTTTAGTATTAGTGTCACAGCACTTCTGGACCAACCACTTCTCTGTGGCCTCTCTCTTGCTCGCTCAGTAGCTATAGCTGGTCTGGTGTAGAAACAAGCCTACAGAAGCAGGACGCGGAAAGAGAAGAAGAAAGAGAGTGAGGGAAAGAAAGGAAACAAATGAGATTTCAATCAGTTTAATCTCCTGGAGTCCTCAAGGTCTCGGCACAGTTGTGTTATCACCAGCACGCTCGGTGCAACACGTCCTGCGTCCCATATTCCACACACTCTCCATTCCAGCAGGTCACTCCTTAAGTAAGATAATCCACAGGGCCAAGGAGCTTTGCTACCATAATACTCATGCCGCACATATGTGAGGGTGTGTGTGAGGAAGATTGGGTCTATATACGGGAAGGTCAAGAGCATCGGGGCAAAGAACACAACATGGGGAAACGCGTGTATTCTTGGCAAGTGTCTCACAGATCAGACACCCATTTAAAAACATGAAGAGCTAAAGCTCACATACTGTAGCTTCCTCCTCGTATTTCTCATGTTGTATTCCACCATCACCACTGCACAATAATAAATAAAGCAGAAGCACTTTTCCATCATTTCCAATGGCATTCTGAACTGTTCTGGTCAACTCAATAGCTTAATCCACTAGCGGGACATAGTAGGCATTGTTGCTGCTCTTGTTGCATAAATACACTCTCGCTTTATCAGTAATTTCATGCTCCTTGCTTCTTCCTCATCTGTAACAATGTGTCAGGTTGCGGATATTGATTTCTATTAAAAGCTAAGGGAACAGAAAGAGCTGCTTTTCCTCAGTCATCTAAAGAGAGTGAGCCATGAGACTGATTAGAACGACCTGAAACGGATAAACAGATGTCTTGTGGACTGTGGACAATGTGAAGGAATCTGAAAAGTAGAGCCATAAAACTCTTGCCGTCTTTACAGTGTGAAGGAATATTTAGGGCTTGATGAATATTTTAGAAGGTGAGAAATGTGCATTGTAAATAACATTTATTATTATTATTATTGTTATTATGCTGCCATGCTGTTGGTATATATGTGGGGAAAGTAAGCGGCTCCTAAAAAGGATGTGTAGAGGTACTTTAATTGAAAGGAATGAAAATCAGAACACAATCCTTTCATATCACACATTAAACTGTAGACATGTTCCTGGGGTGAGGAGAAACCTGTAGTATTTATTGGTGTGGCAAATGGATTAAACTCATTTCAGGAGAATTAATTTCAGTGTGCAGATTGATCAAAGTGTTAAAAACTGTTTAGCGATTTCCCTCAATATTTTTAAGAAACAGGGGGAGCTAAAAAATCTCATGTAGGTTTGGGGCGAGTTTCCAAATTGCATATTCATAGAATTTGTATTTCTTGATAAGGGGAAAAGTGTAGATGCTTCAGTGTTCTTTTATTGCCTAATGACATTTTTAAACAGACTGCTTAGCAAGTCTATTTAGAAAAATATTCAGTTTCCCAAATGGAATCATTTACTAATTAGGTTTGTTGTGTAATACAGTGTTATAGAGTCAGTTATATGTCATTCTCATTGAAAATATGATGTTGTGCGCAAATATGTTGATATACTGAACACACTGGTATTGGGTTGTTTGATTACCACTTTTTCATATCGTACTACCTCTATGTTTATTAACTGTATGCAAAGGAAATATTTTTAAATTCCTGTTATTGATTGAAAAAATATACAGAATCTATTTTACATAAATAAACATGGAAAAATATTGCCTTATTACGAAGTGTTAATGAGATAAGAGAAAAGACAAAGAGACGATACACAGAGATTGACAGAGAGAAGGAGTTCCAGCTAGGGCTGTGCCGGTAGAGGGTTAATTGGCTCACAGCAGTGACACGCCCCTTATTCAGTACAATCTAACTTTTTTTTCCATTCCATTTTTTCACTTGCTTTGTTTGAATAATAAATCATTGGTAAAATGTAATACCAATGTTTAATTTCCAAAATGAGCAGGGGTATACACCGGTGTATATACTGGCCAAGTGATTGGCCAGTAGTGCGTGTGAATAAATGGGGGGCGGAAACCGGCGAGAGCTCTGTGTGTCTGACACCCCCTCCTTCTCAAACACGTTTATCTCATCACTGACAGTCATAGCAGTCATCAGCTTAAATGCTTTTTCCGAAGTAGCCCATTTCATGTTCAAATTCAGGTTTTGGCATCAAATCTTCGTCACACCCAATGAGCCCTACGGTTTTTAAAAAAAAGATTGATGATTGTTTGCACTTTCGTTCTTAGGATTAATTTTTATAAGCATTAGGCCTGTTATGTAAGCATTTATATACTTATTGTTTTATTTAATTATATTTTATTTATTTCTTATACTATACTGTTTGCAGTGAAGTTTTTCACACAATAAATAAAGATTAAATGTTTGTTTGAATTTAACACCATTTGTATAAATTATAAATTGTACTGTTTGCTTAAAAAAAAAAAAAAAATCCCTCAATTGTACATAAACACATAAGCATAGACCCCCCCCTCCAACAATTTAACTGCATACCATTGGTTATTCCCATTGTAGTTATTGTATTAACATAAAGGCCTTACAGGCACACCCCTAGATCATGCAGCAGTAAAGATTTGCATCCAGGCTCTAAATATCATTTATATTTACTTGAAAAGTATTTACTTAATGTCACCTAAAACACGTCAGATAATTATTCAAATGTGACCACATGCTAATGACAAGCAACCCTCCAAATAACAGACAGTGTACTGCGTATCCGTGCCCTGTTCCAGTCTACAGCATGAGTCATTCTTCAGGCTACAGATATGACAGCAGCAGAATAACATCACTGTGGATCTACACTACACAGTGTAGCACAACACAACTGTAGAGTCACAGGGATGATAATTAATCATTCCACTGATCGCTTGTTCCATGCACAATGTGCAGGTGTAGGCTGGTTTATTTGTTTTGATCCCACACAGATCTGAAGGTCAAATCTGTAAAACTATAATTCTTTAAGTACAATAACTGTAAGGAACATAAAACTGTTAATTATTTTGTTCCTTGTAATTACAATAGCAACACAAGCTAATTCTTTCCCTAAGGTAACTAATTAAATAGACCAATAACAGGGATATAATCCTTATTATTGCTCTATTTAATTAGTGTTTAGTCTTTTAGTTTACATAACGCAGTGCTGTTTGAGAAAGTTGAGCTTCAAGTGGGCACAGTTGGGTTTATTAGAAGTACACAAGGCAGAGTGAAATTAAATAAGCACTGCTGTAAGGCAATGCAAAAGGTACTGTACATAAGAGATAAAGAGAGATACAGCATAGAAAATACTATCTAAATATTACCTGTGTGTGTGTGTGTGTGTGTGTGTGAGAGAGAGAGAGAGAGCGAGAGAGAGAGAGAGTGAACACTAAACACAAAGGTATGTCCAGATCTTACTGTGAGTGCCAGTGTTTCTCTCACAGCAAGGAAACATCAAATCCATTTTTGTTGTCATCCTACCCACATTAGACATATACACTGGGATGAAATTTTGTGTATCCAGCACCATGATGCAACATGCAAAAATTCAGGGGCTTTGTGCACACAGCAACATAGTGTGGAAATAGTGTGTTAAGTGTAAGACAAGAACAAGTGCAGCACAATACAATAATAGGATAATATGGTAAATGCTAGCTTCACAGAACAACCGAAGCAACATCAGGATCATTGTTTTCTCTCTTAGCATGGCTAAGAGTTCCTTCAGGCTTGTCTTGACTCATTGTTTTGATTAAAAAAGAGTTTGCCGGCCATTCAGTGATCAAAATTGACCACATGCCAAGACCATTCCCCCAAACATAAAGCACCAAGACATGACCTTGCGTCATGCTAGAACAGGCCTCTGATGCACCAACACGAATAAATGTTCAAGCTTCAACATGGGTAGGGTGAAAGTCTTCCAGAGCAAAAGCCACACATCAAATTTTGCCCTATATTAACACATTTGTTCAAAGATCTGGGTTGGATACCAAAGCCCTATTTTTATAATAACGCAAGTGCAAAAATAAGGCAAAAGTTCACCACGTTGGCGTGTGTGGGTTTCACAGATATGTTCTTGGTGTTGTCGTGACCATTGATACAGGCGGCAAAAGTAAAATAGGGTGGGGTTAGAATTAATACATTATTATGAGGTGGGGTTAGGAGTGCTGCTCCAATATCCAATCAAATCAGCTCCTCTCATTCCCTTTAAAAGCCTAGTGTGCAGCTCAGCGCAGTGACATTTTTATAAAATAATATACTATATAATATACTTGCATTTTATTTATATTTTTGTATTTAGTTAGTATTGGGGTGAAGTAGCCTAGTTATGTTGAAGTAGGGTGACATTAATAGTGTACTATCCAATCCAAAAAAAACTAGGTTGTAGGAAATGGCACTCGACTTGAAGTCAGGAAAATACCGATTTGGCCTTGTGTCTGTGTGGGATTTGCGAGGTGGTAACTTTAGTGGGTTTTGAAAATACCACACCACTGACAGATTTAGAATGTCTCATGCCATGTTGCGCCACTTCACCCACATCAGCGCAGATGCGTTAATTTCTAGGCACGAAAATAACAACTGAGGACAAATGATACAAAATTTACTTATAAAATTTACCCAACCAAATTAGCAGTACACCAGCATTATACCACTAATAATGCTTGCACCTGCAAGAAAATCGAGCCCCAAATGTGTCAAGGTTATGCACAGTTGTGAAGGGAACGTGAAAAAGGTGTTGACTTGGAATACAGGCGTGCGGAGTGATCCTTAAAGGCCATGTTAACAGCTTGGGATTGAATGAAAGCACTGGGAATGAGTAGATTCTCTCGAGGAACAGTTTCTCATTCAGTGATTATAGCATGTCCTTCTGCAAAAATACAGATGAGATAGATATACTACTTCCCATAAGGGATGCATAGGGGAAAAGATAGTGAGGAATTACTTGTCACTTGCTAAGTAAATTCTTGATGCTGTGTTAACAATGAGGCACCAGGCACGGAAAACCCAGACCTCGAAATGAAACTATTTCTCTGAACAAATGCAGTTTGGAGACACTGTCCATTGGGAAAGCTGAAACAGTGTCAGGAAACACAGAGGAACTGGCAAGCCCCGGCTAATCGCATGCAACCACGCTAAGCCTCCAACCTTCTGCAGTGTTTGCGCAGGCTGCGGGTACTCCTCTGAACCGAACACTGTTATTTCTTCGGGGATTGCTTATCAAAGCATCATTTTGGAGGGTTTGCTGAAACTGTGCATAGGGCTTTTTTTGTAACGAACAGAAATGTAAAATTCAAAAAAGAGCCGGAAAATTCCCCGCAGGGCCGCAAGCAGACATGTCACATGAACATTAGCATAGACATAAAAAACAGAGCCTAGTGGAGCTCATTTTAAGAAACCTTTGCCATCTATTAACATTCACTTTTCTCCTGCTTTTCAATAGTCCTTTCTTATTAGTGTGAGTGTGTGCAGTTTCAACAATGAAGGCCTTGTTGAGAATAGGGTCCAAATGTTAAGTAATTGCTCCTTTTCTGAGGGAAGAAGAGAGAAAAGAAAGGAAAAGAAGGAAAGAGAGTTTATTGAATAGGCAAAATGTTTCACATTGTGAAGATTTGCAACTGATGTCAAATCTATACCATTTGCCACACATTCCCCCTCATGACACCTTTGAAATGGTCTAGCGGTTAAGGCAGGCATGCCAATTATCATAATTCCATAACTGAATAATACATTATGGAGGGTTCTTAAAAGTACTTAGCACACAAAAGCACTTTTTTAGAAAGCCTATACGGGAGAGCAGGAAAGTTCCACACTATAAGATAATTAGTGGAGTATCCAGAAGTGCTGCAAAAGCAGCGAGCAGTAGCTAATGTGTGTGTGATGGAGGAAGGAGGTCCAGATGCACGGAGATGCTGGCCTAATGGCTCACACTCTAATAAATGGCGGCACCTCCGCAGCAGGTACGCAGCCAAAGCCGCTTGCTCGCGTCTCAGCAAACCAGGCCATCCCCTTGATGAAGCACTCGCAGGTGTGGGGAGTGTTCCACGCTGTTGATTACGTCAATTATTATTGATGTCCTATTAGGACCATTCTCATTCTGTTTTTCTTGTAATTAATCATAAATAGAATTAATCACATTCTGGAGAGGTTGCAACCACTACTGTTTTTTCCCCTGTGTCTGTTTTTTCCTTTGTTTAGAAGTCATGCAATTTGCGCTATTATTATTAAAGCATGGATTGTTGCTGTTTAATATTCAAGTCATGCATGTTTATCATGGATGGCTATGAAAAGTTCAGGAAATAATAGAACAAAGAGGTGATTCTGTTCACTTATTTCAACTTTAACATTTCATTTAAAATGCCCAATCCAGTGTTTCCCACAGGTCTGAGGTAAACTCTGGGAGGAGTACCGGGTGTGGAGGGAAGGTGTGTGTGTGTGTGTGTGTGTGTGTGTGAAACCTATTTTATCAAGGGTTAAGAGAGAAGGAATTGGCTTCAGAGTTTACGTCTGAGACTCACAGCTATTTGAGGCTCACTTCGTCTGCAGGGATGGAAATTAAGTGCATTTCCCATACAGAATCATACACTTTGTATTTTGAAGTATGCTGATGTACTTAACTAGTAGGGGTGTAACATTAAACCGTGACACAATACATCCCGATGCACAAATGTGACAATGTGCATCGTGGAGATGGGCGATATCAGCTGCATTCTATCAGTTTATTTGAATACCAAAGGTCGAAATCAACCTAACTCACATCAGCCTGTTCAACGTCATATGACACACCTCCAGCTCCAGGCCTTTCAGTTTTTTCCAGTTTACAATTTTATTCCTCTGTTGTTTTTTTTTCTTTTCTTTTTGTTTTTTTTTGTTAAATGGGTTACCAAATATATTTACAATTTTATAAAGACAAGGGACAATGTTGCATTGTTTATGTATTGTTTATGTCTCAGAACTCTCAGAAAAAATTTATCCTTTTCAGTCATAATATTACTTTTTTACTTTAATTCAAATTTTGCTCAATATTTTGTAAGAATATCGAATTGTGAACCCAGTATAATGACCCCCCCCCCCAAAAAAAAGGTCAGCATAGTGTATCATTACATCCCTACTAACTAACAATTCTATTAATCCACCGGTATGAATGTTTTAATAAAGAAGTGTCTTATTAGCTAACAACTTTATTACTTTATAACAGTTATGGATATTGTGCATTAGGATGATTTTAACAAACCAATATTAATAATATCTCACAGTGTCGAACAAAAGCGGTGGAAAGCAGAAGAGCATCTAAACTGTAGGGATCTTGGGAAAAGCAGCACTGTGTGTTTCTAATAAGAGCGCAGTTTTAGCCCAGTCTTGGCAACACGAATAAGCGCCAATAAAATTGAATCCTGGCACATTCAGATTGCAGAAAGATAAAGATGAAAAATGGCATGTTTTTAAACCAGGAGTATGCATCATAAATCTAATGGAACAATGGCTCTGGGAGAGCTGAACTGAGGCTGGGGTTAGCACACACCACTTCCTCATTGGAGAAACACACAGATTGCATTTAACCAGATAATGTGTAGCAAGTCATTACTAAATTCTGTGCTTGTTTCTGCATTTCAGTGCTTCATTCCACATGCATATGAAGACATACATATTCAAAAGTTTTTGATCTACCATGAGAAGCATAACACTACAGATTTATTGAAAGAGAACAGGAAAAAAAACACATTTACAGTGGTACGAACTCAAAAGAACAAGCCTTTTGAAAAGGTCAACGTCGACAGAAGAGTCTTGCAAATCTCTACAATGATAAAGGAGGAGGTAATGAGTGGCTAGCACCATCGTAAAGGCTTCATTTTGCTGTCTCCAAGCAACACTTTTTCTACTTTTTTAAACAAGAATAAGTGAGATGATGTTAAAGAAATAATTTCTGGGCAAATAGCTATGCCTGCAAAAGAAAATGCCCATCATTCAGTTTTAGCCCAGACACTCTTTTTGTTCCATTTGCCCCTACTAGACATTTTGTGGAAAGTAGGGATGTTTTCCTCCACTGTTATTTCCTTAACTCCGAATGGCTGAATATCAACACCTCTCCTGTGGAGAAACGTCCATTTCCGAGTCTCTCTTTCTCTGTTTCTGTGTCTATCCGCTCTATTCCCTGCTCTGTCTGAAATCAGTCTCCTCTGTGGAAGGAATGCTATTACACTTTTGCATTACTACCACTCCCTTGTCCTTATCCATCTCCCTCAGCTGCCCTTAAAATGATCACCTGATGCTCTTTCTCACTATTCTCACTATGATTAGAGAAGGGGGCGCTGTACCTGCACCCTTAAAATCTAGTAAACAAGACTTAAGATGAACTTTGTAGCTCACAAATGGCCATCTCAGTTTCCAATTTGAACCAGTGGTTTGAATTAAAGACGGCAGTCCACGTGCATAAACCTAAAAATATAAAAGAGCTTAAAATGTTGTGCATGGAGAAGTGGTCCAAGATCTCTTTACAAGTATCTCCAGCCTTGTTAGAAATCACAGGAAGAGGCTTCGTTCTGTTATTCTCTCAAGGGGAGGTTTCACCAAATATTAATTGTGAGGGTGCCAATAATTTAGTGTAACTAGTGTTCTGCGGAAAAATTGCACTACTAGAAAACGTTTTATGTTTAAATAAATTGTTTAAATGTGTTTTTGTTTAAATAAAAGTATACAGTGCCCCCACAAGCTAAATATGTCCCTCTTGCATGTCTTACTCATTTGATATATTAATGTATTTTTTATTAGCAGCACCTTAAGGTTATTCACCAATTTACAATGTCTTGTAAATGAATGCAGTTATCCGTCAGTGGCAAATTTTACCCACATTTGATAGGAGGGCAGATGTTAAATTAAAGCCTTATGTAGGAAGGTTTTTTCTTCCAGATGACCATCTCTGATCATCTTGATGATATAGAGTGCTGTTCCAAGCCTGGGCTTCCTGTGTTATTTACTTTGGACTTCTGTGATTGTAACACTGGCCAAAGAAGCAATCAT
>JAOUQW010000014.1:4551960-4567441 GCA_028565825.1 Olivaichthys viedmensis
ATTGCTTCTTTGGCCAGTGTTACAATCACAGAAGTCCAAAGAAGCAATCATCTCACGTCCAATCGACCTGAGGGCCTTTCAGCCTGCCTTCCAGATAACTATACTGTACTGTACATCTAGACACCTGGGCTGAGCTAGTATTCAATCTGCCATTAAAAGAATTGTCTTTTTCACAGCTCTGGCCCTAAAGTACTGATATACAAGGTTATCCACTGGTTTTCCCGTCACTCTTGATTGCTGTATGTGCTGTACCCCAAGAGGGAGGAGCAGGCCGAGCCCCATTAAGTGCAGTCCGTGCGACAGTCTGGCAGCATGGTATTAAACTAACGGCTATGTGACCAGTGCCGACATTCTCTTTTCAGTGCAAGCCAATGCAAAAAAAAGGCCTCAACCGGTTATGTACTGTACTTTGTAGCCAGCATGCTCAGAGACATGTGTCGGAACGTGATAAGAAAGAACAGCCTCCATGCCCCTTCCTTGTAATGCATTTAAAGCAGATCTAAGGCCCCAGAAAGGGACACTGTCAATGTGTGCTGTTACAGTGCAAAGTTGTTGTTCAAATCTTAATTGGCTTTTGCTGGATATAAAAATAACGGGGCCATGCTGATTCTTTTATGTCCCTTATTAAAAGAACAAGGGAACAGATGCATGTACATGTGCCCAGGCTAGTGCGGGGGCATTTTTATTGTGACTGCAATGATAAAACACATAATTAGGTAGTCAGAGTTGGGCTGTAATTCTAACCACCCCCCACCACCCCCCTTCCCACACACACACACTCCCAATCCTCAGGAGTTACGAAATGCTCTTCAATGGACATAGCACTTATGGTTTCTAATAAAGCCTTTTTTTTTGCTTCAAGCATCCATGCTATTTGTAATTTATCTTTATTGGAGGGGGGTGTAAGTAATTTCTAGTGGACATGGGTAATTTAATAATTCATGCATCCCATTGCCTGTTTTTTCCTCACGTCTGTAATTGGCGTAGTTGCTCAGTGCAGCTACATGCAGTGAACTGAACATACAGCAGCGGGAGTTTGGGTAATGCAGAGAGGTACCGCCTGCCCCACTGGTTCTCCAATCAAAAGTACATGGGGAACTGAGAGCAGGGGGGAGGAGGTGAAAGAGTCTGCCACAGATGGGAGCAGAAATCAAGAGAATAAGAGAGAGAGAAAGGAAAGGTGAATGTACGTGTGTGTGTGTGTGTGTGTGTGTGTGTCTGCCCTCATGTAGTTCTTCTCCAAAGCCCCACAGACTACTGATAGTCACTGGTGCTTTTATTTTGGGGTTGTACAGCATTGGAGGTATTAAAACATAAAATTAAGAAAGCGCAGTTTACGAATGTAGCACCACTGCTAATGTTTGTTCTATAGCAGTAAATAAATTATAGACTTATTAATATTAGAATGCATTTAAATACTAGATATTTTAAGTAATTAAAATCCAAAAGGAATTCAACAGCCCTACCTCTTATCATATAGGCCAGTCTCACTATCTCACTATGTGTTACTCCGTATTGCATCGCCTGGCAAAGAGTAATATCAACACTGTGGTGACAAAAAAAAAGCAGATAAAAAGCATAGGCAAATGAATACAAATGATGGCTCAGGAAGGGTTGGAGAGCCATAAATCAGGTATGGATTAATATCGGAGACAGGCTTCTGCTCCTCTCATTAAGTTAGAGAGGCTCGAAGTGAGAGCCATTATAATAACAAACTCGGTGCTCCCTGTGCTAAGTTAATCATACACTCAGTCAGTGTCAGCTGGGTGGGACAGATCAGGAGGAGCTTCTGTAATGCTGAGTGAAGGATGGACGTGATGATACAGGCGTGGGAGGAGAGGATGAAGAACTTTAAGGCACAGAGCTCTGGGTTCTGTTCTTTTAAACGCTAGCCCCTGCCCTCCACGGAAGCCCTTATCCAGAACACTTAACCCTGATCCATCACTCTGGATCTGGGAGCTATAAATATACATGTCATGGTGTAGATGAGGCTTTTCAGACCTCGGGCGAATACAGTTGTGAGTGAAAAGTCAGGTCAGGGAAGTCGGAGAGACCTCGCGCGTGTGTTAAGTCACAGACCAAGGCTCTGCTTAACAGGAAATGGCTTTGATTTGCTTGTTTATGACTCACTCGTCACAATGTCCCATCTCGGAAAACTGCACATGTTCACCGAGCAATTAGGCCTGGTTCAGTAACCGTGCCGCTTTCTCCATCCTAAATATGCCCCGCACCTAAAAATAAACAGCTCGCTACGATGAGCCTCTGCTGCTGAGAGAGACAGGCACATCCAAGTGAGAAGAGATGCGTTGCTCAGGGGCTCCAGCTGCAAACCAATGAACAGCCGCGGTCATGTGGAAGAATTACATCCCTCATTAATATTAATGAGCATGTTTGCATGGCAGAACTACGTTAGGGATGGGCGACGGGGGCATGAGCGTGCGAGTCAATGTGAAGGAGGATATCAGAAGAGGGTAGTTTTTGCATTCAACACAAGCTGTTTAATGCCTCCCATGGAAGCTATTAAATCCTGAGGAGCGCTCTCCATTTCTGTCACCTTTCTCTAACTTTATGAAACCCTTCATTTCTAGTCTAATTGTCTGGGACAAAGAAGAGAAAGCAGCCTGACCTTGTTAAAACAAAACAGAACAGGTTAGTGTGGTGACATGCATCCTCTCGAGCAGGAGTCTGGGAATCTCAGATGATAACACATCTATATGTTGAATGCACTGAACGTCCGTCCCCAGGTGAGATGAACCATCGTTCTATTGTCAGAGATGAATGGATAATGCATGTCGTCCTGTGGGAAGGTGCAGACCAGGATGTTGCAGGAATCAGCGCTGCAGGAACAGAGCCTCACAAGACTCACAATGAGTCAACAAACGTGTAGATGCGGTGCCTAAGTGATTCTTAGCAGAATTCCCATAGCACAGCGTGGAGCACGATCTTGACAAACAAATGCTCATGGTATTGCTACTGCCATGGGATGGTGTGGGTCTGTTGCCAGGGCAACTGAGGAGCAAGTCTGTGATTGGGCGCCAGGGCAAAGGCCTTGCTGTCACTGGAAGTTTCTGCACAAGGCTTTTCTGGTGTTTGTCGCCCATATGATGCTCCCTTTTTACTAGGATCTTCTAGAAACAACATAAAGGGCAATGTAGAGGACTCCAGAGAGTCAGTGAGTCAATGTTTGTTTTTGCGCTTGAATCTGAACCAATGAGGATTTGGCATGAGTCCTGGGCTCTTATGTTGCATAGTGATGCAGAGCAAAACAATGTTCTCTGAAAGGATGAGGCCATGCATGTTGGAGAGGAGTTGGACGGCATGCGTGCGGCTATTTTGGTTTTCTCTTTTCAACGGAGAGAGCACTTTGGCCTCTCGACATCAGAAAGCTCCTGAGAATTTGACAAGCTGCATCAGGGTTGTGAGGTGCTGCAGCTGAATTTATTTTTGTGACATAGAAAAAAAAAGGTTTGAGAGAAAGTTAGAGAACGTGAGAGGCAGGGTGAGGTAGGGAAAAAGGAGAGAATAAAAGAAAAAATCACAAACAGGCAGGCAGGTGACCCGTGGAGCCGCTGCTCAGCGAGTGGTTGACTCGCCTTTGAATTTGTCAAGGGACAGTGTGGCGAGAGGCCATAATCCACCTGCCATTTGCCTCTGACAGGAACACTGCTCCTTACTTAAACACAAAGTGCCATTGGAGCAGAACAGCTACCCTTACCCCACTCTCATTCCATGCATTCCAACATCCAGCCTCTAGAGAACCTGGGAAGCAGAGAGAGAGGGAAAGAAAAATTGTCCATCACTTCCATCTCTCTAGGAGGGGTCTCGGAGGAGCGGCGATTGATTGGTTCATTTGGGTTGGAAAAGTGGATCCCTGAAAACTTGTTTCCTCAGACTCCGGTGACAGATGAGCTATCGATTAGTTGTTTACAATCCGAGGGTACAATGCCCTGACAGTGCATGATAGAGCTCATAATGGTGTGTCCCACAGGTGCGCTGCGGTGTGTTAGGGCACTAACAGTTAAACCTCAAGGTCTGTGGATATGCAATTAGGGTGTCAAGCGCGGCGTGCCTCACCCCAGAGTTCAAAATGGCAGGAAGAGAAAAACCAACAGAGCATGTAGAAGAGGGCATATTCCCTGCTAAACCTAGGGGTAATAGTTGCTCTTTTCCCAATTCAGTGGGATCAGTGTTAATCTGGCCCACCCTGATTATTGAGACCGTCCAATAGACTGTCGTCAGAGAGAGCACTAATGTTGCGTGACCTGCTGGCATCATTTTTAATCGATCGGAATCGCAGCTCAATGAAAGTTAAGTGCGAGCTGGACTGCTTCTGGCTTAGAATCAGCCAGCCAAACTCTGGGCACTGTTGCAGTAACCTTTACTATTGATTTGAGCTGATTCCCTTAAATGTCAGGTTCAAACTCCCGGTCACATCGGTTATCAGACATTTGCCGGCTTGCTTAACACTAAGCCCTGCAGATTCCTTGGCGCCACGGATAATTATGAAATATCGTTATTGTGTACCGGGCCTATCCAATTAAGGTTATTAGCATTTGATGGTGCACCGTGACCCTACCTTGCCTGAGATGCATTAATGAAGGATTTCTAAGGTGTCATTCTGCTGCTGCTACTGCCTATTAGCATCCGTTGCTATTACAAAGAGATTGTTCATCAAAGTCAGATCAGCCGTGACAGTTTATTTTATTCCATCATTTTAGTTTGCGATCTCTTTCTCCTCCTGTGCAAAATGCTTTCATCAGTCGAATACAAAAGGCCTGCTAAAAGGAAACATAAGGTCAGGATGAAGGGTCAGATTCTGATCTTAGATATCAGCACATTCTCCAGGCTGAGCTCTGAACAAATGCAGGAGCACCAGCGTATCGCTGAGGAAATCAGACAGTGTCAGCGGAGGAGAGTTTGGAAGAGCACAAGAGCTTAGCAAAGCACTACTCTAAATACATAAATAATGCTCTCTCTCTCTTCTGCCACGGGCATGTGCACTGCTCATTTATTGTCTCAATAAAACCTGTCTGCAGGTCTCTGCGACGGTCATCAGTCACGGTACGTCTTAACTGGGTCAAGACCACAGAGGCCCGCAAGATCGCTTCTGCCTGTTCTCTGTCTTCGGAGCATCAGCCGCAGCTGGCTTTCTGCTATCGCTTAACACCTGAGAGAACAGTGCAGGAGAATTCTAAGCACGCGCCAGAACGTGTTTATGCTCCAAGGTGAACCTTGCCAAAAAAAAAAAAAAAAACTGCTATTAAGGTCCGAAGTGAGCAGGGCAAAAAGATTAGGTCAAGTATTATAACCCAATGGTGGATAAATTTGATGGATGAATAAAAAATATTCATAAATAGTGGCCCCTAATAATCACATACAGCAATTTGCTGAAGTATGCTTGTCCAATTATAGCCTGTTAATCTATTGGTTTAACAAAAAAAGCACAAAAAAAAACAACAACTATTATTTACATTTTTTATAAACTTTTTTAAATAATATTTTTCATAATCAATCGAGAGCCAAAGTTTTTAAATTAAGAATAAGATCTTTAATCAATAATACAGAAAAGTGAATATTTTAGTGAGGATAAATGGCTAGGGTCTGCTTAGTAATATTGAACATTTTGGCAAGTTCATCACTACTTTTGTCTCTGCAAATCATAGTTGATTTTCTACTTTGGTAAAGCAAGATGACAACTGAGTTATTGATAGGATGGTATCGGTAATAGCATTATTATCACACATTGCACCACATTACAAGGTACATTTAATTTGCAATGTTCTTGGGTTCCAATTTGATTTTTTATTACACCTAAAATTCCATAGATTTTGGGCAAATGTAGTGCTCACAGTTTGAAAGTATTTAAACTTAACCGACACTGCAAAGAGCTGCCGCAAGTAATATAAGAAAAAATATATATTTATAATGTCTGGCTGCTACATACAGTATGTGAGGGTGAATCACATAGCAGGAGTCAATAAATAATAAATTGGCTGATTCACAGCTGTTTCTGAAGAAGTTATGAACCTTGCGTGTCATGTCTCAAAGGCCTGCGCGTGCGAATGTAAGAGTTTATGCCTACTCACCATGTTCGCCTAAGAAAAACAATGCCATATGGAACATCTTGCAAAGGCTGACATTAATACTCTGTTTTAATATATATACTGCTTTGAATTATATCAGAATGCCTTTTTTTGTTCAACACATTGTCTTGAGAAGTATTAAGGTTCTGGGCTAGTTACCAGAAGGTTGTGAGTTCAAACCCTACGACTGCCAAAGAGCCACGGTTGCGGCCTTGAAGAAGACCCTTAGTACTTCAGGGTCTCTGTACCATGTCTGACCCCAACTTCCTTACAATATGGGATATTCGAGGAAAAGCATTTTGTTGTACTGTACGCATGTTATATGCACAGTAACTAAGGCTTTTGAATTTAATGCTACCATTTTTTTTTTTATTCCATAAACACATTTTCCTAGTTTCATCCTTTGAACCATCCATAGTGCTTTCTAGGCGAGTTGCTTGCAACCTGAAACTTTCTATAAAAGCTGCCACTGATCTTTTACATGGAGACTACTGGACGACAGTGAATAACCATAATCACCTTTAGGATTATCGTGCATTATATTGATGAAAATTGGAAACTGAAGTGAGGCACTACGCTGTAATGTGTACCAAACATTTTATGGCTGTAGCAAAAACTAATAGTGCGAAGAACATCATTGTAGCTGTGAGAAGCTTTCGTTAGAATACCTGCCCTGCACCATGAACAGTCTCTAACGCTTTATCACAGCGTCTCTACAGCATAGCACGTTTGATAGTGACCTATAGCTCAATCTCTGAAAAATTGGTGGGCAATTCAAACAAATCTTCCTTTATAGTCAATTTTGAGTAAACAAAAAAATTGTGATTAAACACAATTAAGTACACAAAATAATGTGATTAAGGGCTCCCAAGTGGCACAACAGTAAGGTGTTTGCACCATTATCTGAAGATTGCTAGTTCAAGCCCCGATGATGCCACAGCCATCTGTGGCCAGGAGTCTTAAGAGAGCATAATTGGCCCTGTTCTCTGGGTGGGAGGGATGGAAATACACTTCCTCTCCTGTCGATCAAAAGCAGCACCAGTCAATCATGGGTGTCTATGAGTGTGTGGGACTGCCCTGTGGCGTTGCATGAGTAGCAGTTTGAAAAAATGCAGCGGTAGGCTTCATGTGTCTCAGAGGAAGCACATGTTAGCCCTCACCCTCCCCGGTTGGTGGCTGTCATGCAATAGGAGAGAACTAGCTAGTGGGTGGGAATTGGCAACAACTAAAATGGGAGAATTTTTTTTATTAAATAATATATATATAAAACATAATGTGATTAATCGGGATTCATTATTTTCATTGTTTAACAGCCCCAATAATAACAAATTAATCTGATTTTATATGGTCCATTCCTTCATATAGTTGACATACAAGTCATTTCACTGGATAAGATCTAATACCTTAAACTAGAAGGTGCCTTTTGTATTACTGTATGTAATTGATCCAGGATGTTCTAGTGCACTAGTGTACGCTCTCCCTGCAGTTTCAACAGTTTGCCGGTAGCAGTCCAAGGGCAGATATGGGGCTGTTTTGCTACGACAGACGGTGGTTATTAAATGATCTCCGTCAGCATGGCTCCTGTTCTGGTTGACATTTCCACCGCTGGTTTACAGCGTCTCCCGGCTGCAGAGGGGGGAAATGTCAGTGCACATCTGTGAGTCCACGATATCACTCAGAGCTGGGGCCAAGCGCACCAGGGCCTGCTGGGAACTCACGGCCCCACCGAGCGCATCACAGCCAGATGGGAGTCTCCACAAACAAACACTGCCGTGCCAAATGCTGCTGCCAATTAGGGCTTGGCCTGGCATTTACCAGAGCGCTGAGAGGATAAATGCGCTCTCTCTCAGTAAAGCCCGGGTGGAGAGGAGGAGGGAGGTCTCTTTGATTAAACTCGGTATGATTGACAGCAATTAGAGTCGATTTATCAGAGTAAAGGTTAGTCTGGTTTTTACACAAATAATGTTGTATCATACACAAGAGACAAAACAACAGATGAAGTCACCCAGAAACAGGATAGTAAATACCAAAGTGTTATTTTGTTTGGAACACTTTTGGAATGCCAAGATATATGACAAGAAACTTGTTTTTCTGCGAAGCTAAAGCTTTTAAATGGTTTCTGACAGGATTTGGAGCGTGTCTTCATCAAGGCTGAAGAAAAGCAGAATAATCATATAAGAATTAGGCAGTGGAGTGTAAGGAGCTGGGATGATGGTGCCTAATTATACAGTGAGAGGGGGAGGGGAGATTTATTTTAGTTCACATGATGCTTCACTGTCCCTGCCCACTGTACCTCCGAAGGGGTCTCACTCAAATGTGGCCCTCCAACTCAGGAACACGACTAATTGGGCTGCATTCTGTCCTTCATGTCCTCGTTTAAGAAACATGAAAGAGGATGTTGTTTGACTGTGTCACATTTTATTTATTTATTTTTTATTTCCCTGAGCTTGCCTGTGGTGAAACCTTGGACAGATCACTGGGTTTCATGAGGTGTGTGTGTGGGTGTGTGTGTGTAAGGGTGTTTCATGCTGCAGTGGTGAGAACTAGAGACAGAAAAAGGGGAAGGGAAAGAGGAAGTGTAAAAGAAAAAGTAGTTTGGGGGGAGGGGAACTGACAATGCCTGGCCGTGTTGGAAAAGATCTGTGTGACATTAAGACACACTGAATTTTCTTAAAAGGCTCTTTGAGCTGTCATTAGCTGGTGGAGGGACTGTTGGGAATGTTAATGCCATGAATGGGGTGGTTACTGTGTTTTACACTGGACACTGCATGCTCCTGTTTCAGTGTCCAGCTGTACTGCCGACTCCATCTGACAGACAAAGTGGGGGAACGAATGCCTCTTAAGTGTGAATATGAAGATAAGACCTCATTTATGAGAATTTAATTCCGAAAGAGTGCTGCCTGACATTTGAATAGCTTCCTGTTCAGTGCATTGCTATCTCTAGAGTGGCACTCAACGGTGATAAATGGATCCTTGATAATAACAACAAAATGTTAAAGAAAACCTTTACAAAGTCTTTTTGTCCTGCATTGGGTCGTGCAGCGTTCCGGGTGCTAATTCCACCATCCTCTAGAGCAGATTGAATATTGTAAATGTGAAGAGAATGTCGATGCAGCCGTTTACCAGATCAGATGCGTCATTAGATAAACAGCTGTGATCGGATCTGGTCTCGACGGCTGAGCTCAACCACTCCTGTATCCTGCCAGGCCTGTGCTTTCCACAGCATTAGGCAGGATTTATTACACGGGGTTGCAGGCTGTTGACTTGAGCATGATATAGCATTTCTATGAGATAGTGTCCCACTGAGGGTGTAAGGACGTTATTCCTCCTACTATCATAGCCAGATGAACTGTGTGCTCAGGCCCTGTCCAGCAGCGAATTACGCCTGGGTTGTTTTTATTTCATAGCACCCTTGAATCTTACAGCTCACACGGCTCCGACGTGGCTGAAGGCTTCCAGAATGACTCGCTGCAACCACAAAATCCACCGAGACGGAATTGGCTAGAATGTTGTTGAAAAGGCTCAAATTAGCTGCCAGGACTATCATGTCATTGATGTACGATATCAGATAAACTTCTGGGTTTTAATTTCAGTAGCAAAGTATGCCGCTGCCCTTCACTTGTTTTATGGTCAAGTGGATTAATAATTTGGGCTAACAGGCTATCACAATCAAATTCACACACACAGAAACGCTCTGGGAGGACGTATTACCTAATTAAGCGGACCACTCTTTGTTTCTTTATCACTCCTCCACGTGTCTCTGCTAGGAGACGTGGTAATTTACCAGTCATACAAATGAGGAGAACTGAGGGCTTCATTAACAGAAAATAGAAAATGATATCTGGTAGATGCCTTGGCTTTAGTCTACTATCTACACATCTACTATTAAAATGCAACAAATTTTAATGCATTTTCAGGATGACAGGATATTTTTTTCTTTTTTCTCCTTTTGTATCTTGATTTTATCTCCTGTATTTTATTTTATATTCTGTCATGTAAAATGTTTATCCTGGGACTCATGGAAATCTGTGTAAAATTGATTTATCTGTCTGTTGTTTTTGGTCAATTCCGTGTGTGTGTGTGTGTGTGTGTGTGTGTGTGTGTGTGTGCACGGTGGGGAGGAAGAATCACTTAGTATGAGGAGGTTAATTTAAGGGGATTTTTTTTTACAGATTTTTTAAATTTATGTCTGCATAATTTGCTTGTTGGGAAGTAAACAAAATAATTTGAGTTGTTATGATGAAAAATGCACCATTCTTGAGAAACTTAGAGTTCAGAATCGTTTACAACAACAGTGATAGAAAACGGGTTCAAAGAATGTAAAGCCTCTAAAAGCTACTTTACAGCAAGTTACTACATGAAATGGTTTCTAATACTAAGACTGTTTTGCAATGAGGTTTAGACCAACAACACTTTTTTTGTATAAACTGCTATCCTCTGCTTACTTCCATGTTTTATTCTCAATGCTAATCATGCACATAGTACCCTAAAAGGGTTATTCGGTTTGTCCTTCTGGGGAAAGCCTTAAAGGTCTATGTAGAACCCTAAAACAGAGCATTTGCCTTTTAGAAAATGTTCCAAGTAGAACCCATTTAGAAAGCCAGAACCATTAACCGTCTAAAGAACCCTTGAGGAACCCTTAACCCCATGTTCACAATGGCAGCGATGCGACAAAGTAACCAGAAGTAATTCATTTTCAATGAGAGCTGGCGATTTTCCAAACTAAGTGACCGCTGGTGACACAAAGTGAATGGGACAAACAATGCAAAAAAGTTTTACCTTATGCAAATGAGAAGCGAAGTGATGTGGCGACTACCAGCGGGAGTAAGGGATGATGGTATGGTACTTTTTTGTCCCCTACTGTGAAACGTTATCCATGTTTATTCCACATATTCGTTCCTAGCTGCAGCTCCTGAACCAGCCGTGCTACCTACGGGCTTGAAGTGTTTGATGTACCCAAATGTGTTTTCGCAATTAAATTTTTTATTTTTTTTAAATCTTATTTTATCTAAATTATCTTATTATCTAAATCTTATTTTTAGAAGGAACATCTGATTTGTGGTCAAATGGGTGGTTTTGCATACATTCCTTAGATAGCTATGTAGTTTGTGTGGCCATATCGCACTAGTCAGGCGCTACCTGGAAAACCCTGGCAACCAACAGTAACTCAATTGGTTGTGTTGGTGCAGCAAATGCCCTCCAATGCCAGCCGAAATTAGATGTCTATTTGTTCCTTCGATTGGCAATTCACAATGCCACTTATTCAATGGCTTGATGTGTCTGGAGATGAGACAGTGAATGCGCCGTGCATCACGGATGACAAAGACTTTCAGACATCAACCCTGCAGTATCGGAAACCTTTTCTTATCTGCGTAAAAAAATAATTGGAAAGACAACTAAGACCAGAGGGACCTCATGGCAAGATGTCAATTGAATAAGTGAACTAGACTAATGATACTTTTGGTTTACAGCAATCGTTATGCTGTATGTCTATTCTGTAATTTGTTTTTGCCTATAGCCTGCTATTGTAACCTATTTTTGATGGATCGCTGGACTGTACTTCATCCGTTTATGTTTAAAAACGGTGCAGTTCAATTCAGTACAGTGTACTTTTTTAATAGCTAATCTGGTTTTCTGCAGCTCTTCTGATGAATACTAGTAGACTCAACTGTCACGTGCTAATTTGTTGCCATGGTGCAACAAAACCTACAGGTACATTCAGGACATTTTAAGGAAAAAAGTAGCCAAAGAAAACCGGTCTTCACAAATTTACCACCATTTTAGCATTAACAATGTAACTTATAAAAACTCAAAAGATATAGCGCTTCACTGGTTGTTATAACCCATGGTTCCTATCACAAAAAAGTCCAGGCCAGTAAATTCCGCAAAATTGTACCACTTTTATCCAAAACACTTTGCATGATTTTGTTTACTTTTCAATGAGTAAATTATGCTGCAATTAAAAAAATAATAATAATTTTTTTAGGCCTAACTGCTCTCCCTTTATGTCTTCTTGAAGCAGCAGAAATTTACCAGAGAATCTTCCTTAATATCTGCAGCAATGTACTATATCTAATTGTGCACCATGGAATTCCTATTAAAATCACCTAAGAGACGTTGAGTCATATTTGCACTAGCAAAATAAATATTAATTGTCACGGAGTCATGGTGTGCAGGACAGCAAGCGCAAAGCCGTTCTTCAAACATACATTTATTTATAGACTAAACATGAAACTTTACAGACTACACACACAACGTGACATCAAACATCGACTGACACAGAACACTGACACACTAGGGCTCTATATACGTTCATTAACAAGGGGGCTAAATGGAAACAGGTGGATGCACTTGACTTTACTTAGACAGGGCGGGACTTAGACACACACATAACAGTCCTGGGATCACACGTGATGAGCATCGTCGTGGCGACTGATGTAAAAGTGTAGGAATCCTTGACTTAAAAACATAAACACCTTTTAGAAAGAGTATTTCGGGCTTTCTGCTGAGAAGCTTTTAGAGTGGTCTCTGACTGATGCTAATAAGAAATGAAAAAGAAAACAGCTTCTTATTAACTATTTAACTGGTGACAGATGTTGGACCTAAAGGGTTAGGAGATTAACTTTGATGATATGAAAGGCTCAGTCTGTTAGAATTGCTTCATAATGGTAGAGATGTCCATGCCTGAGAAATGATTTTGTTAAGAATATTATTTTGTATAATTTAAAAAAGGGAACAAAACTGTAACTGAAAGGGAATGCTGGATTTGCAGAAAACCAGTGAAGGGAAACTGTTTGTTACCAGATAATAACCTAATTTACTGGAAAGATCTGCAAATGCTCTGTACAGTTCAAGATTCGCCAATTCTTTTTAAATTAGGGAAATCATCAATGTACAGTCTATTGTCTGGGTAATGCAGTAATTTAGTAATTGCTAAATTAGTGTTTCCCGGCACATGCGTCAGTTACCAGTTATATTTGTACAATATGCAAAATTTTAGAATAATTTAAAACATTTACTCATATATTTAGAAAAAGTAGAGCATGTCCTATGTTGTGCATTGAAAATTAGGAAATGAGGTCCTTGAGTTTCATTCTCATTATATTTAAATTCATCTGTGTTAAAGGGGTAATATTTTTAGAAATAGACATTTGTACATCGATTGTTGGACCTGGCTTGCCTTAAAGTGGCCCATAAAAAGACATTGTAATTGGACCAGTTATCTTTACTATTGTCACGGTCTCCCTGCCGCGGACTCTCGCTTCTAGTGCGCACCGCAGTTTCTAGCGAGCCGCGCACTTCCATGTTTGTGTTGTAGATCATGTGTTTTGTTTTGTTTTATTCACGTGTCTTGTTTTGGTTCTGTTCACGCCCCCTCTGGTTTCCTATTGGTCAATCGTTAATTAGCATCAATTATCCTATTACCGTTTGTGGTTAAATACCCCCTGGTTTCAATGTATCGTCGCAAAGTATTGTCGTGTTTCTATACCGTCAACTCTGAGCGTTTCATCCGAGTCTGGTTTCTGTGTTTCCGAGTCTAGTGTTCTAAACACACCGAATATCCGCACTTGCGTCCTGCCTCTTCTCACATGCAGCGGTACACGTTACAACTATGTCCTCGGAAAAACATTAGATGGGCTGAGAAAGCAAGACGGCTCTCAGCCACAGCTTGGTCAGTTCACTAGACGGGATCAATCTTAACAGCTGATGCTGTGTGTCCCGGCAGTCACACCCAGCATACTGTGGACTGTTTGATTGTTTAGTGTGAGCAGTTTCTTCATTTCAGGCATGAAGACAAATCTGACTGGATCACTCATACTGAGTTGTGTGTGTGTGTGTGTGTGTGTGTGTTATCTATATGGTGTATAACCTCTCTCCTGTCTTGCTCCACAGCCCGTATCGTGAGGACCAAGCAGTGGTGTGACATGGTGCCGTGTCTGGACGATGAAGGCTGTGACCTTTTGGTAAATAGATCAGGCTGGACTTGCACCCAGCCCGGCGGCCGGGTCAAAACTACCACGGTGAGTCTACTCACGTCACACAGTTTCCCTCTACATTCAGCTTTTTTTTAGCTCAGAAAAAAAAAAAAGTCATCTTATCTAGCAAGGTTTTTCCTTAATGTCATTAAATTGCTCTGGAAAGCCAGCCTGCTAATGTAATAGTTTGACTAATATATATACTAATACTAATAATACTAATATATATATATATATATATATATATATATATATATATATATGTGTATAATCTGTGTATACCAAAAGTCTGTGAAAAACCACCGCCATATTTCACAGTTGTTTTGATACACTGTGGTATCAATCTCTCTTCTGTTCGTCTCCATACATAAATCCTTCTGTTACTGCCATAAATCTCAAACTTGGATTAATCAGTAAATAGGACTTTTTTCCAGTGACCCACTGTGAAATGCTGGTATGTCTTAGCCCATGCCAAGCATTTGGCCTTGTTTCCATTCCTGAGAAGTGGTTTAGAGACTGCTACTCGTCCTTTGAGACCACTACTTTTGACAGTACTCTCGTTCTCTATTCAGCACATACTGTATCTGTGATGAAGTTGCTGTTTTCTCTCTCAGTGAACAAAGCTTTATGTATTGCTCTTCTGATGGTGTGGACACTTTTGGTCTGCCTGATGATGGTGCTTTGGATACAACTGATCCAGTTTATATTTATATATATATATATATATAGTATATATATATTTTTTAGAGATGTCTTATTGATAACAGACATCATAAAACAAGTGATATCACATAACAACATGAATCCAAAAAGATTTTTTACTTGGCCAAAGTCATCACCTTGCATCCCCCTCTCAAATCCAGACCTTTGATACAGTTTTAGGTTAGAAATGTATAGAGTATGACTTTTCGAAAGCAGACTTAAGAAGCAAAACTCTCCTCACTAACTAGAATTTCCTAACTTAGTAACACTGAACTTGGGCTTTCTTCTTATTAGTTGTAATTGCATAAGACCACTCAACATTAATGATGGGAACAGATGGATGATCATGAAGGGTACAGTGCATACAGAAAGTTTTCAGACCCTTTCAAGTCTTCCACTTTTTGTGTTTCAGACTCATCTTAAAATGAATTCAACTCATTTTTTCCCTCATCAATCTTCACACAATACTCCACAATGACAAAGCAAAAACAGGCTTTTGGAATGTTTTGTAAATATATTAAAAATAAAAGACTGAAATATCGCATTTACATAAGTATTCAGACCCTTTATTATAACACTCGCATTTGAGCTCAGGTGCATCCTACTTCTATCAGTGGTCTTTGAAATGCTTCTACAACTTCACTGGAGTCCACCTGTGCCTAATTGAATTGATTGGACATAATTAGGAAAGGCACACACCTGTCTATATAAGGTCTCACA
>JAOUQW010000014.1:4579207-4591296 GCA_028565825.1 Olivaichthys viedmensis
CATCTTTTTAATTGTGAACACAAAAGTAACACTCCTGTGAACTACAATAAGTGCAATCACATTTCAAAACCATCAAGGTCTTCAACATTGGGCAGAAATGATAACTGTAACACGCTGGTAGGTGGCAGGGGAGCAAAGGAGGACGCCGGAGACACGAGTGCCTTTGAACGAGCCGCTGGCTCACTTTTACATTTTTTCCCTGCACTTTTCAGCCACCAGATCCCATAATCACATAAGGAAAAACTCAACGAAAATTAACAGCTGAGCGGGTCACACACACACATACACACACACACTGTTGCTCTGCTCGCGCTGCGTGTTGCGGCTTCTCTCTCTTTGGTTTGGGTTAATCACAGACAGGTGTAGCCACTCGCTCGTTCCCCGTGACTCCTCTCTCATTCCGACACCACAATAACAAAATGTATATCAACCTGATAAGCAATTAATTAATTGCATTATTGTTTTATTAACGTGTTAAACATTTCAAATTAATCGCAAAAGTTAACGCGTTAATTTTGACAGCCCTAGAAAACAACTTATTGAAAACAACAAGGGCTCAGCATGTGTCTGAATATATCCTGACTGTTGTAGAAGCATCACAGGCAGTTCTTATGAAGCTGCTGAGAGAATTTTACTTTGAGGAATCTTAAACATTAAATGGATTTGATTTATTGACTTATACTTCTAATGGAGTCCCAATGAAGACAGTATGGAAATGAAGTGATGATGACGCATACCGGCTACTTTTTTGAGATACACTTCCAAAGCATCCGTTCTGTGATTGCCGGAAGTATTTGCAAATTCTCTGCATACGCACACAAAGATGACTAAATACGGCATGTAGCAGCAAGCAAAATACTTCCCCACTTTAAAGGCAAGTCACAGAGATGAAGTTTTACACATTTTAGTTAATCGAAAAACAGTAGAGATTTTCGGGTGGAATTTTTTTCAGGGATGGAGGGTGAAAAACACATACACTGCAGATCCGGGCAGAAATAAAATAACCTGTAAGGGTTGGATTTACCCCAGTAAAACCAATACCATCAAAATAGAGCCTAAATGTAAATATATATTTGGTCAGCAATTTTCCTATACATACTGGGACATGGTGTGGTAATGCTTTTGATGTATATTGGATATGCAACATGAAAAGATTGATTAAAGAAACTCTATTTCTGGCTTTGAACTGCCCGCATCAACTGGAGTCCTCATGGGAAGAAGATTATATTCAAATGCAGACGTTTTTAAAACACACACAAATTCCTGATGTTGCATCAGTATCCATTCCAGCTGATGGATGTTATTTATCTCATCCATCCATGCTATTTTACAGGCACAGACACATGGTCCTTTTAGTTAGGGGCATGATTCCCAAAAAAAGAGTGATTTAGAGTAGTTAGACAGTCTGCTCCTCAATGGCATTTGAGGATATGGAGTCATGTGAGTTCATTCAGGTGACATGTCAGCTCGAGACCGTATGCTACACTGTGCTTGTTTACTGTATGGAACACCCAGGTGAAAACTTCCATATGCGCTGTAAATAACAGTCTCTTCCTCTTTTTGGCTTCACTTGCGAGTGTGTCTGCCTTCTCACACACCTCACCCACCAATCTGCTGCCTGCGTCCAAAATGTCCCATGTGCACCATGCGAAATTTAGCAGCTCTCCTTTTCTGTGGGCTGTTTTCCTTGCGCATGATAGGATCCTGATGAAAAAGATCAATGATTATCGATCATGGTGCTCAAAAGGCCCCAGCAGTGGGACCGTCCGCAACATTTAGGATAAACTGAAATTGCGTGTCATGACAGTATGCTTTCAAGAAACCGCTCGTTTTTTTGTCTGGGTCGTGTCTCTGAGCTGTTAATCTGTTACCAATGACCATGTGTTTGAGCAGTCAAAAGGACTAACATTTTCTCTGGCTGAGTATTAAATGAGAATTTAACATACCGTCTACTTTTAAAGCTGCATGTATGCATTGCTCGATGGGCATATACTGTATGCCTTAGTGAACCGAATACAAATCCAATTCAGCAGGAGTTTCAACTCTACTGTTGTGACAAGATGAACGTGTTTGAGGAGGTTGTCTGAGATGCACTGTTGGGCAGTAACATCAAAGTAGTGAATACAACTATTACTCATCTTAAATCACCAGAGGGTAGCAGGACTCTTAAGGCTAGAATTAATGGACACCTGTGTACTGACAGTGCTTTTATGGTGGATTTAATTTAAAAAAAGTTACAGGGGTGTATTAGAAATGACATGGCCTTGTCTTTAGCGTCAATCCTCTGCAGTTATTCAATCACTTTTCCCCCTGAGCATGTGCCATTAGACTATTAAATTGGGGTTCATTTTGATCTCGATTGCTCTATCCCCACTGCTTTATAGTTAGACGTGCTCATTTTTAAGCCAACACCTGCCTTTCCGATGCCAGTTTGATCCCTGTGCAGTTGTCAAGAGTTCATTGTTATTAAAGGCATGTGCCATCTTGGAAGCATTCGGTGGCCTTATCTCATTGGCAGAGGACCAGGCACCATCCAGATGGCAGAGAGATTTCTCAATATTCTCCCTGGTACCACAAACCACTTGACAATTCAATGAAGTAGCAAGCGACAGTTGAAGTGATATAAGGCATGAGCTTCATTTGACCTCTGGCATCTAATGTAACACTGATCTGACTGCAAGGCGACTGCACAATTGATTGATTTTTCCATTTAATGCCCTGAAAATGTTCTGTTCAGGTGGAAAAGGAGTTAAACTATTTTATGAAATGAGTAGCATGGTAGGGTTTAAAAATGCTAAATCATTTAATTTTCTTAACTTAGCCTACAAAATATTTTTAATACATCAAGTTATACATTTCTTGAAAAATGGGGATTTAATTTAGTAATAAATAATAAAACAAGATAAAAAAAAACTGTATGTAACATTAAACTGTATGTGCTTTGCTCAATTTATTTAGTAAATCTCTCTCACAGTGATTATGTTCAGGCCATTTTTACCTGAAAGTAACAATCTAAAATAAAAGTGTTAAAAATTTCAGAGAACATAGTGTAAAATATTTTTTTAAATGTTTGTATGATGCCAAACTTAAGTGTTATATTCTAAACATCCAGCAAAGATTAAAAATAAAAATAAAACATTGGTAAACACAGACTTAATTTGCTTTATCAGTCCAATCTGAGAACATTCTGGGCGTGGCCTAATATTCTAATGAGTTTTGACATCCCTCTGTCTGAGACTCCCAGCCGGCCACGCCACTCAGCCAGAACTATACACAATGGTGCAAGTGGGCAGAAGGATTGTTCACATATACGAATTACATTAAGCTACTCTTGATAAGTTAGTTTTCACTCACTAATTTGCTTTCGCTTGCTAGGTTGCTCTGATAAGACTACTGAAGCATAAACGTATAGTTTTGATAAAAGCATCAGCTTTGTGATAAATGAGGCTAACGCATACGCAAGCTTTACCCAAGATTAGGCCCATTTACATTAAAAACATTAAATGGGGACTAATGTTAGAAGTACATGTAGACATTGGCAAGTCACTAATTATTTATACTTTGGTACTGAATATTGTGGCCTACAAAACCAACATTAACCTAATTAAAAAGCAATCACAGATTGAGGTTCCTGGGGCGAAACATGAAACAAAGGTAATTTTAGTCCGTTACATTCCCTCATCTCTTATTTACACTTCCACTTGTGGACACACACCTGTCATCAGAAGAATCCTCAAGCATGGGAAGGGCTTTTGTGTCTATTTCCATATATTTTTTATATTGCTAATAATTGAGATGAAGGTAAGATAAATAGTTTTTTTTTTTTTTTTTTTTAAATGTGTGCTATGTGTTCTTATGTCTGCAGGTCTCCTAACAGTGGCCGAAGTTCCAGAGTTGTGGAGAGCTTAATGTGGACTCTATAGAAGCCCGACAAGTTCTTTGCTCCTGCCCACCTGCTGTAGATAACTCGCTGTCTGTCATCGGCTCAACATCCGCCTCCGACTGCCTGTCTGTAGCTCCGCTTTGTAAATGGGCAGCGCCCCCCTAGTGCCACGGAGGACATACGTCCACACAGCACCTCACACAGAGCACTTGAGAGCCTCCAGGACTGCTGCGTGTGAGTGGTCTTACCTGGTTGAATGCTCACTGGACATCTACACCTTTTTTAAGGCTGGATCTGAGGTTTTGACCTGCACGCTCTGTGAATAGGCCTTTTGCTGGAGTCCACCTTTGGCACTCAAACAACTTTTACAGACCAAAGACGAAGAGTAACAAACAAACAATTCAACAAACAACACCTTAACAAAGGGAGTTCAGAGAGGATGGAATGAGCGAGGAGAAATTAATAGACACCAAGCCCTGTTACTACACACCAATTTAAAGCACTGGCATTAAAAAAAATTGATCTGTGCAAATGAACTAATCAAAATGAACTAAATTCCAGTAGTACCTTTAATACTTTGCATACATTTTTTTTTTCTTGAACTGAACCCACCACTGTATTTTGAAACTGGAAATATAGGCACTGTATACATACATTATGTGTATAAAGAAAATCAAATTTGCATTTTTCAGTAGCAACCTTTGGGACAATTTGCAATAAGCATGGTTGGTTACAGTTAAAGAGTACAAGCGCTGATCCTCATTGGACAAAAAAGTGAATATATGAAAAAAATACTGTCATTTCCAATTGCCGCAGGAGGAGCCAGAAGTCATTAAATGTATTTTGAAAGGCCTACAGTTATATATTTAACAGTTTTCTATGTTGTATCTTTGTAGAGAACCTTATTTAACATGAATAATGTGGTGGGAATGGCAGTGATAGAATGTGATGATAAGCTGTGTTTTATGCCGGCCTGTCCTGCTCTCCTGCAGCGGTAGCAGCTCTCCTTTTACACCCATTTCACACACATGACCACTTCTTCTATACTAAACAGATGAAGGGGAAAAAAGGACAGAATATGGATGGAAAAAAAAAGAAATGATCGATCACGAACTGTACTTTATATCCCACTTTAGTATGCGGGGCCATGAAAATCGCTATTTGCTATTGTATTGTAAAAGTGTAGAAAAAAAACCCTGAGTCATTTCTCTATGGATTTAATCTAATTTATTTTTGTGCTTGTGTTTGTTTGCACAGTGCCGCCATCAGAGTGCTGACACATACAGAGAGCGTTAAGAGAGTCTTAGAATCATTTACATGAAAATACTTTTTTATTCTGAAATATTTTAAGAATAAATTAAATATGTGAAAGAAGAAACAAGTTGCTAAAATAGAATTTTAATATCCAAAGGTCACGTTTGAGGCTGCTGACCTTTTGTTTGTTCTCCTTTTTTTTTCTCGAAATATTTACTGCCGTGATGTCCATATTTGGATGAAGAACAGCTGATGTGCATTAATGTGTGAGTTGTAGTGGGTGTTACATGTTAAAATTCATGAACATGGCTGGACATCAAGCATTTACTGATAGATTTAATATTCACTGTGGGAACAAAACACGTCACATGCATCAGCACCTTATGGAGTGTTATAACCTGCAGCTTTATAACAGTTCATTCAAACACATCCACAACTGGGTCAAATTTCATAATATTGAGTATAGAAAGATAAAAAATATATTCACAGAATGGTAGTAGGAGGAAGGAACACTAAAAAAAAGAAGCAAAATGTCAATGTATTTGATGCACTATGCATGCATAAATCTGTGTACTAGGGCTGTCAGATCCCTTAAAACAACAAACATTGGCAAGTAGCATTATGCTATGCATACGTATCACATAAACCATGAAAGTTGAACATTGTGATGCTTTCTTAAGTGAAGAAAATTCTGAGGAGGCAATATCATGATTTTATCATAAACTTTATTTACCCACAGTAATGTTTTCTTGTTGTAAAAGTAAAAAGTAAGGCTACCATGGCAAAATCCGCCGTCCTCAAACCACCTTAACGCAAACCACCTTATACACAGTATATATATATACTCACCGAGCACTTTATTAGGAACATGTACACCTTCTCATTCAGGCAATTATCTAATCAGCCAATCGTGTGGCAGCAGCACAATGCATACAATCATGCAGAAAGGGGCCAGCAGCTTTAGGTAATGTTCACATCAACCATCAGAATGGGGTAAAAATGTGATTTCAGTGATTTTGACGCAAAACAGTCTCTAGAGTTTACTCAGAATGGTACAATAGATAACTCAGATAACCACTCTGTACAATTGTGGTGAGCAGAAAAGCATTTCAGAATGCACAATGCGTCGAACCTTGAGATGGATGGGCTATAACAGCAGAAGGCCACATCAGGTTCCTAATAGTGTTCCTAATAATGTGCTCTGTGAGTGTATATATATATATACAAGGGCGTAACTTTGGGTTGAACAGGATCTTCTATGGGGGTCCGAGAGCATGCAGCCATGGGAAAGGAATGGCAAAAGCTATTAAACAGCTTTTAGAAATATGCAAAAATATAACGATCTAATCTCACCACAAGAATTCCAACCTAGTTATTCAATAGTTTTAATGCTTGTTCTAACACAGTTAGAAAACCAACCCTCGGGGCTCCCGAGTGGCGCAACAGTAAAGAGTTCGCCCTGTCGTTTGGAGATTGCTAATTCATTCCACAGCCATCCGTGGCCGGGAGTCCAAGAGAACATAATTGGCCCTGCTCTCTGGGTGGGAGGGATAGCATACAGTTTCTCTGTCGATCAAAAATTGGCGTCTGTGAGCTCATGCATACGGAAGAGGGCAGTTGGCCCTGTGCGGCGGTAGGCTTCATGTGTCTCGGAGGAAGCACTAGGCTTCATGTGTCTCGGAGGAAGCATGGGTTAGCCCTATCCTCCCCGGTTAGTGGCTGTCATGTGATAGGAGAGAACTAGCTAGCTAGTGGGTGGGAATTAGCAATGACTAAATTGGGAGAAAATGACCAACCCTCTTCTCAAGTGAAAATAAAACCTAATGTTGTTGCACTCGCATTGTTACACTTCCGCCTCTTGTGATTGAACGGGAGAGTTGAGAAAAAAATATATTGTTTGCATTTACTACCACAACCACAGATAATGCTAATGTCACTAACAAGAACAAGATTTGAGATTCAGCCACAAAAAAGAATGGTCCAATAAGTGCCTGTTGGAAAATGTAAAGTATGCTATATATGACATGCATTTCCCTACATTCAGCAACAAGAGTAATGTTTTTGCCTTTGAATACAGAAATATTATTATCTTTTAAATTGTATTCAAACTGTAAAATTCGTTCTGACAGTCCTAGTGTGTATGCACACACTATTACACAAATATCTGAGTACACACATAGCCGCAGCTCCTCACATTTACACTGATGACTCAACAGATAGAAGTTAGACAGCTCAATAACTTTTCCCCTGATTCATCACCAGTGGCGTTAGAATCAGGGCATGATGTTACATTATATAACTTTCGAGGTCAGTTCACACAATCAGCCCGAGAATGAAGCCTGAGGCATACACAGATATGCTGCTGTAAATCTCTGACCGCGATTAAAGCCTCCAGCTAAACTGGACCCAAAGCAAGCGCACATACACACACACACACTTTCTCACGAAACAAGTCTGCAAACCAGCATATAAAAATATTATAAAATGAACCTTAGAGAGGCAGTGTTTCCTGAGTGCCCATTTGTGTGTATGTGGGTGTGTGTGCTTGCTCTGGGTTCTCTCTAGATGGAGGCGTTAATCGTGGACCTCAGGTTAACCTGTCTCCAGTTCTCTGTTTCTTCTATCCATGGAGCTGTGCACTCCGACCTGAAAAGTAATGATGTTGTGTTGACTGTGATATATCTGGAGATGATGCAAATGAGATCCTCAGTGGAAAGTGACGGTGCTGCGCGCAAATCTGATTGTCAAGAGGGTCGGAATATTTAATTACAGGCTGATTAGATCCCAATAATCTGCCCTCTTATCCTTGGGCTGCTGGTTTACTAGAAGCCTTGCCTCCTTGTTTTCATTTGATTAGCATAACTACAGTGTGGACTTTCCAGGTACAAAGACGGCATCCCCAAAAATGCAGGGTGGGCCACGAATGCATGCACAAAACAAAGAAGCTAAGTAGGCCATATGTGAATGATTTTGTATGGGTAATATTTTGTGTGCGTGCTAAGGCGTGTGAGGATACACTGTATGCTAGTGCGTGTGTGTCTATTTTTCACCCACATTTACTGTCTCTCAGGGCATTTTGGGTAGCGGTTCTGTGTTTGTGAATCACAGCAGCTGTCTTCATTTCCTTCAGTGCTTGACATTTCTAACAGTGCTGAAGGATCTGCCTGGTGTGTTTGACGTGCTCTAGAGAGAAAGAGAGCGACGGATGGAGAGAGGAGACAGAAACAGGGGGGGTAGACAAGTTACATAGAAGGAGAGAAACAGACAGAGAGGAAAAGGGGGGGGGGACAGGCGCAGCAATAGGGGAAGAGTGAAACTGAAAGAGGGAGAACAAACAGCGGAAAAGAAACAGACAATATAAGAGACATGGGCGGAGACAGAAAATCAGAGAGAGAACAGTGACGGGCGTTTTTGGGTCAACAAGGGCGAAGTTTAAGTTAAATTTGTTCAGCCAATTGCAAACCTGATCATATGGCAAGTTTGCGATTGGCTGATCAAATTGAACCTGAAGCCAGTTTCACCGGTCGAACGTAAGCTCTATCGTAGACTAGTTTGAACGTAAATTGCCACTACGTTCGAGTTTAAGAACTGCTAAAATTTTAATGGTTGCACTAAGTAATATAGTTTCAACGGAGCTTTAAGTTATAACTTAAAATGTACACCTACCCCCTAGTAGGTGTAACGTCCACCGTAAAGAAAATTGCTCTGTGATTTTGTTTAAAGTGCACAAGTCTACAGTGTGAAAAGGAAAATGAGCTTTTGCAGTGACCATAAATGCATACTTTTTTGTTGTTGTTTTTTTTTGGGGGGGGGGGGTTCTTGCGTGGTCTATGATCACTGGACATGGCCATCAGTGTCTTTCACTTGCTGAAATACACTGTTTGTCACGACAAATATAAACGGGAGGGATCATAAGATAAACTTTGGCTATTTTTATATCTTTTCACGGCCAGCGCAAAATGTCATATATCAAATTAGTTTTAAACTAACTCTTAACGTATGGTTTAGGACCGACTTTACACCCTGACTTATGATCAAACTTACGTTCGACTGGTGCTGCTGGTTTCTTTGTGTGATGTACTTAAATACTGGTTTTAAACGTGGAGTCAGAAAACGTTGAGTACTAATTGGTTAAATTCTCTACACATTCCGAGAGCTGTCAATAAAACATCTGGTCAGAGTTAAAACTTCGGTCTCTGTGCCCTCCTCCCCAGCTTCTAAGCAGGAGAATGTGGATCACCATCATCCAACCAATCAGGACAAGGAGGTGCCTCTAATTAGCTGTGAATCAAGTTGCTTATACAGGCATGCATGTGTTTTTAGGGATGTGGTTTTGGAGGGAAAACATTAGGTACCTAGTTACCCAGCTAACAGAGAACGTTATCAGAATCTTCAGTATTCAATAGCTTCTAAGAAGTTTAGACTGTAATGTTACAAAAATAATGTTCTGAAATCCTAAGTAATGGTTATCTTCCCAATGACCTTGGAATGTTTCCCTAGTTAGACAAAAACTAAACTTTGGAAAAGTTGCTGTTAATGTTCATACATCTAAAAATGTTGCAGCAATGCTGTAAGAACATTTATAAATATTATGTAAAAAGGTTTTTAAGACCACCCAGGAAGCTTGACAGATTGAACATTTTAAATAACAAAATATCCTCGAACCATAATGTTCAGAAAACTTTCTGAAAACCTACAATTGTGGATGGCTTAGCTAACGTAAAATGTTACCTCTCAATCAGTAGCTATCTGACATTAAGTAGCTAGCAAGCTAGCTAACATTAGGTAAACTATTTTATTAACTACATAATCAAAACCAGTAGCCAAGTTTGCTAGTGAGCTAGCTAACATTAGGTAAACTATTTTATTAACTACATAATCAAAACCAGTAGCCAAGTTTGCTATTGAGCTAGCTAACATTAGGTAAACGTGTATTGTGTAAATAAAACCGGTAACAAAGTTCACTATTCAGCTATTTAACATTAGGCTAACTAGTATATTGTGTAATTACCAAGTTCACTATCAGGCAAGCTAGTATTAGCCAAGTTATTATATTGTGTTATTGATACTGGTAGCCATGTTCACTAGTTTGATAGTTAATGTTAGGTAAACTATTGTATTGTGTACGATTTATTCAAAGTAAGTAGCCATGTTCACTAGCAATGCAGTTAATTTTAATGTGAACTATTGTGGTGATGTCATGTGATCAGGTTTGCGATTGGCTGATCAAATTGAACTTCTCCTTTGTTGACCCCGGATGACTGGCAGAGGCAGAGAGAAACAGGTAGAAAGAGAGAGAGAAAGAACGAGAGAGAGAGAGAGAGAGAGAGAGAGAAGACTCTTCTGTTTATGCCCTCGAGTCAGCAGTAATACTCATACAGACCCTCCACTCCATCCTCTCCTTTTACAACACAGATAAATTCCCTGCAATCTCGATACTGCCACTTCCAGCTCAAAATATAATTTACTTTGATGGATCACAGTTACCTGCTAATCCAAATTTCATATTGTAAGTCTTTGTTTACAATATAAATCTAATTAAGTGTGCCCACCGCGATCCGAGCAACAGATCAATAAGCAATATGGCTCTCGCAGCTGCTTCCCATGGAGGATGTCTACTATTGCCAATATTTTCAACCCATAAAACTGTTGGGGTCTCCTTTTCCTCGCTCAGCACATCCAATAATCTGTCAAGGTTAAGACTGAAAGAATCCAAACAATACCTTTGAGGCTGTTAGATCAGAAGAAAAATAAAAACTAAACCATATGGACGATGACAGAAAATAGTATTTTTGGGTGCTGTACATTTTCTTTGTGGTTGTTGTGGATTTTTGTTATACCTCAGTTATGATGTACAGGCTTTGAAAATAAATATGTGCTGATCCGATACTGAGGGGCCGATATGCGCCGAAAAAACTGGATTGGTATCAGGTTGAATTTGACAAATTTTCCGATCCAATCCACTGATGTATTTAATGCTGTGAACATTTGAAGTTGACTGACACAGCAGAGAACATGCATGTGAACACAGGGCACAGATTAAAGCACGCCACCATCACCCCTGTAATGTTTCCCATTACTCGGCAACAGAAGCAGCGTTACTAAGAGGTGGTCAGTATGGGATCAGTATCGGAATCTGATATTGGTATCGTATCGAAAATAAAAAATGTGGATCGCTAAGGGAAAGTGTTGTGTTGTAAAATGTAAATATAAATATTGAAAAAATAAGGTAATAATTAAATATGATAATAATAACAATAATAATAATAATAATGGTGGCAGTGGTGTGGTACTTCACAGCTTCAGGGTCTGCGGTTCGATCCTGAGCTCAAGTTACTGTCTGTGTGGAGTTTAGCATGTTCTCCCCGTGTCCATGGGGGTTTCCTCCAGCTTCTCCGCTTTCCTGCCACCTCCTAAAAACATGACAGTAGGTGTATTGGATACTCTATATTGCCCCTAGGTATGTGTGTGTGTGTGTGTGTGTGTGTGTGTGTGTGTGTATGTCTGATGTCCAGCGATGGATTTCCATCTAAGGTGTATTACTGCCTTGCGCCCAGTGTTCCCAGGATAGCTTCCGGATCCACCACTTCTCTGACCAGGATGAAGTGGTTATTGAAGATGAATGGATTAATTCATTAATAATGGATTAATGGATAGAATCTAGTATCCAGAAATACATGTCTAAGGTCACAAGTGGTTTGACATTCCACCAGTCTTATACCATGTCTAGTCACATCAATTGAAAACAATGTGGATACAAGGGCATATGCTTAGGTTATACACTGTGTTCACAGAGTTAAGATGTGAGTGCTAATGAAAAACATACGAGTGAGCCTTGTATCTTACAAACCTTTGGAATGTGGCCTGCGTCCTCATCAAGTTCAAGTTCAAGTAGGTTTTTATTGTCATTTCTCCATATACCTCGTATACATTGAAATTAAATGTTGTTTCT
>JAOUQW010000014.1:4603862-4616805 GCA_028565825.1 Olivaichthys viedmensis
GAAGTGATTCCAATGATAAAGTTCCAATTTGATTTGCATCTTTCGTTTTTAGTACACACTTTAGTACAAACATGTCTTGGCTGATCGACTACATTTGTGGTAAAAGGAAAATTTGTGCATTGGATTTTTTTTGCTGAACTTTCGTGAACTTTTGCAATTCACAGCCTCCATATTGGCACCTTTTTGATCCGACCTTGTAGTCGGTGTGTCTCCCTCTCTCTGGTGTGTGTGTTCATGCTGGCGGACTGAGGTCAGGGGTGAAGGTTAACTCTGGGGGATCAGAGATCTAATCCAGCTTTAGATTGGATCTCTGTTGGTATCTGTGTCCATGAACTAACACAGTTGTCCTTGTCTCTTTCTGCTAATCGTCCAGACTCGTCCCTGGCGTGTCACTCAATTAAATCTGATTGCTTTCCATTAAAACGATGCCACATGTCTTTTAGTCTCTTTAGTCCAGCAAGAACTCTTCTTCTTCCATCATCAGTTATCAAATTACATTTCTCAAACAAGATTCCATCGTTCTTGGCATAAAAGTCCAAAGCAGTTCTTTAGACTGAACGATAACTCCTAGAGGACTGTTGTAACTGAAACAATAAAAAGAAATCCAGCATCATGATGTTTTAAAACCAGTCCAGTTTATCGCCACCTATATTAAAAAAACAATTTTTAAACAAATTTGCAATTTTCACCAGGCTATAAAGATTTATTTTATATATACAGTACTGTGCGGAAGTCTTAGGAACTCTACTTTTTTTTTAATTATTATTATTATTTGGATAAATATTTCCCTTTGCATTAGTCTGTCATTAGAAAAGAGCAACTTTTAGATTTCCAAACATTTGTTTTCCACAGAACGTGATGTTACAGACAATTTTTGTCGGTCAATAAAGTAACATATTAAGTAAAAGTCCACTTTTTAGATTGATTTAAATTTAAAAATTAATTTTAGGTTTTTTTACTGTCTCGTAGTATTTTATTTATTTTTATTTTCTTCTTCCTTCTTCTTCTTTTTCCTTCTTCTTCTTCATTTTTCTTCTTCTTTTTTTCTTCTTCTTCTTTCTTCTTCTTTTTTCTTCTTCTTTTTTCTTCATTTTTCTTCTTCTTCTTCTTTTTTCTTCTTCTTTTTTTCTTTTTCTTCTTCTTTTTTCTTCTTCTTCTTCATCATTCTTCTTCTTTTTATTATTATTTATTTTAAATTCCAGAACTTTTACTTTAGTTATTTTTCAATGGCTTTTCGCTTTATAGAATTTCTATCTATCTATCTATAAATGTTTTTTATTATTTTATTTTTTTTATTTTAATTCTTCATCCCACTAATCTGTCATTCCAAACCAATAGCCTCTAACTGGACAGGTTAGTTAATGTGGTCATTAAAGTATCCGTATAGAGTGTGTGTATTTCCTGAACAAAGGAGTGTGAGGAGACGAGTGTAGATAGAAGAAATTAAAGCGTTTGCAGTTTGCATAAATATTCAGGCAGATTTTAATTCCGACAAAGATTTGTCAAACAGCTAAACAATTAGTGTCCCATTTTATCGATGATGTATTCGATGATGATTTTGTTTTTTAATAAATGATGATATAAAAACATTTGGTAGTTATTTGTGACCTGAAATTCTAGTTTGAACAAATGTCCAAATGAGTGATGTCGCATGTTTTAAGCGCGTTATTGGGTGTATTTTTGGATCAGCCCCTAAATCGTGCCTGGACTGAGTTATTAGCAGCTGATGTCTGTGGATTAAGCCTAGTGATTCCTCTCACAACTTTCTTTATTCCTCTTTCTGTTTACATGTGTCATGGATAATGATCCAATAAATCTCTCTCTCTCTCCCTGTCTGTCCTCCAGGATACATTTGCCACCATGTCTGACGCAGAGGAAGAGCAGGAGTGAGTTACTCAGCCCTTTTTTCTATTCGTATGGCTTTTTATGAACCCTATAAAACTTGGATTTTCCAGTAAATTCAATTTTTTTGTTTTGTTTTTTAAACTTTTCTTTTTTATTTTCTTTGAATTTTTTTTAGGGAGCAAGTCGAAGGTGAGGTTGTGTGTTGGGTCGTTTCTAAATCTCAGCACTGAAATACAGACTGAAAGCCTCTTTATTGCTCTTTCACTCACTCTTTCCACATGCAGAAGAGGAGGATGGCCACGCAGAGCGAGATGGAGGTGTGTGTGTGTGTGTGTGTGAAATCCTCAAAACGTACTTTTTGTTAAATAACTTTACGTTATTTAAGGAAAGTGTAAATCATGTGTAATGCAGTCTGGTGTGTATAAATGTGCGTTCATATTCATGTGTTGCCTATATAAGCACATAGGAGACGTTGTCATGCGTTCTCGAATGTTGTTTTTTTTATTGTTTTTTTTATTGCCTTTCTTCAGTTCTTCCTTCTCTACTTGTGTTGCAAAGTCCTGTCATTTACCTCATTTTAAACTTCTCTCTATCCACCGTATTTTTTATTTTTTAAACAGGAGTGAGTGAAGTCGCACTTCCTTTCTTTTGTGCGAGACTTCTGTTTGAGTTTTAGCTACAGTGATCAAGACCGTAATGATCGGTGCTGTCCGAATGAATTCTACAGTTCACGCTTTTTATCATTTTTACGTAAGGTCAAAAGTAGCATGTTTAAACGTTCAAGACCCCGTGTCCTGCTTTCGTGTTTTTTTTTAAAAACTATGTATCAATTCTCCAATGAAACATGAAAACGAAGTGTCCTAAAAGGCTCAATGGCGTTATTGCGTTCCTAAAAAGGTTCCTGAAAAGGTTACGGAGTTCCTGCGGTGCCTAAATTGACCAAGTGTAGTGAAGACTCCGTGACTGACTGTGGCGTTTTGTCTTTTCCATGTTCTCCGTCTCCGTCTCTTCCTCCCGGTTGGTCTCAGAAGAGGATCGCCCCAAACACAAGTACGTCCACAACACTAACTCTCTCTCTCACATGGATACACGCTGCGTCGAGAATTTCAGTTAATCACGCTCTGCTGTGCCAGTTATTCTAGTTGTGTGATGTGATGTGTGTGTAAACGCATGCGCAGGCCAGTGCACTCTCAGCATGGTGCCCCCAAAATCCCAGAGGGAGAGCGAGTGGACTTTGATGTGAGTCACCGTTATCAGCACCAACACATGATTCATTACACAGTTTCAGTTTCAGTCACTCCACACACACACACTGTGTGTTTTGTGTGTGTTTGAGTGCAGGACATACACAGGAAGCGGATGGAGAAGGACCTGCTGGAGCTGCAGACGCTGATCGAAGTCCACTTTGACCAGAGGAAGAGAGAAGAGGAGGAGCTGATCGCTCTGAAAGAGAGAATCGTCGGTCGTTTTCTCGTCTTTCTGTGGTCATTACTCGAACACTGAGAGGAGAGTGTTCCAGCATGTGTCTGTCTACCTACCTATCTGTCTGTCTAGATGTGCATCTGCCTGTCTGCTTGTTTCTGTCTGTCTACTTATCATGGTGTCTCTGTCTGTCTGCACGTCTAGCTGTGCCATCTGCCTGTCTGCTTGTTTCTGTCTGTCTACTTATCATGGTGTCTGTCTGTCTGTCTGCACGTCTAGCTGTACATCTGCCTGTCTGCTTATGTTTGTCTGTCTACTTATCATGGTGTCCGTCTGTCTGTATGCATGTCTAGCTGTGCATCTGCATGTCTGCTTATTTTTCTGTCTTTCTGTCTGTCTGCACGGGTGGCCGTACATCTGCCTGTCTGCTTATGTTTCTGTCTGTCTACTTATTGGTGTCTGTCTGCACGTCTAGCTGTGCATCTGTCTGTCTACTTATCATGGTGTCTGTCCGTCTGCACGTCTAGCCATGCATCTGCCTGTCTGCTTATGTTTCTGTCTGTCTACTTATGGTGTCTGTCTGTCTGTCTGCAATTGGCTTTATATGTTTATATAATTCCAGTTGGCAAATTCCACATGCCAAATAAAAACTGACTTTTATAATTATTTCTCTTTTTATTTCTCCTGTTTATTCCATTTGTACCATAGAAACTGACTTTAAAGTGACTTTACCTGGCTCTGACCTGTGTGTGTGTGTCTATATGTCTGTCTGTCTCAGGAGAACCGCAGGGCCGCGCGGGCCGAGCAGCAGAGGGTTCGAGCGGAGAAGGAGAGAGTCAGGCAGACGAGGATTGCGGTGAGAAAGAGGGTTTATAACTGTTACACTTGTTACAAAGTCCGTGTGATAAATTCACCGTATGATTTTCCAACATGTGATGATTCACTACTTTACCTGAACAATGTCGAAATACCGTTTTCTGATTTCTGAAAAGTCGGTGACTCTGCTTTAAAACATCTTCTACAATACAAACGATGCACTGCCTTTCTCTCGGGGTGTCTTTTAGGAAGAGCGACAGAGGAGGGAGGACGAGGAGGCAAAGAGGAGGGCAGACGACGAGGCGAAGAAGAAGAAGGTTCTGTCCAACATGGGAGCACATTTCGGAGGGTTTCTAGCTAAGGTCTTGGCCAAACTCTATCCGTATGTCTTTCATCTGTCTCTCTCACTCTTCCTCTCTCTCAGTCTGTCTCCATGTGTTTCGTGTGGCAGGCCGAGCAGAGGAGAGGAGGGAAAAGACAAACGGGGAGAGAGATAAAGAGGAAGACTTTGGCCGAAAGACGCAAACCTCTCGCTATTGACCACCTGAGAGAAGACGGACTGAGGTGAACAGACACGCAGTATAATCAGCTCAACCACAAATAAGAAAGTTGTACCATACTATTGTGTGTGTGTGTGTGTGCGCGCACAGTTTTATCATAAAGTGCAATTATGTTCTCTAGGACTTCCATTCCCAGGATTCAAACTCGCGAGTAGATACGTTTCGTTCGTTCGCGATTCGTTCTTTCTGAACGACTCACTAAGATGAACGAATCGGTATCGTTCCTTTCATTCAGTTGCTGCCGACGCGCTTCGCAATTGCAAACTCGGTTGAACTCATTTGACCCAACACTGACTGACTCTAGTACCAGCAAACTTATCAGAGGCGGGCTGGATTTATCAAAGGAGCCCGTCATTGGCTGGGAGAACTGACTAAACTTTTACACCCTACTCGTGTGACGTGTTCCTGGGACTGAACAAACGAATCACGTAGTGACTCTGAATAGAATAGAAAGCTCCTTTATTGTCACATATACAAGTACAGTACAGTGAAATTGATTCTTCGCATATCCCAGCATGTTGGTAAGCCATGATACAGCGCCCCTGGAGCAGGGAGAGTTAAGGGCCTTGCTCAAGGGCCCAGCAGTGGCAGCTTGGCGGAGCTGAGGCTTGAACCCACAACCTTCTGATCAGTAGCCCAGTGCCCTAGGATAAGTTCCCATACCGGGAGTTGAACCCGGGCCACCTGGGTGAAAACCAGGTATCCTGACCGCTAGACCATATGGGATAAAAGCATGAACAAATGTAAATGTTTTTTTATAACCTACAAAAATAAAGAATGCAGACTGATTGTGGTGGAAAAACCAAGAGACACTGTTCCACAACAGACGGATGCTTCCAATTACTTCAAGGAATATTGCGAAGACACAAGAGAGGCAAATGGCGAGCCAGAAGAGGGCATCGCTGATGCATAAAGCAGCTTAGTTCAAACTTCCTTTGCCATCCCCATGGATTAGTACACAATACAATCGTTAGGCTCAGAGCCCATCTAACCTTTGAGTGAGGCAGGCCCCCTGTGACATGTCAGGACAAAGAGCTAACCGGCAGTCATGTTTAATCTCTTTCCATCTTCTCTAATCTGCCATGTTATTGACGAGGGAGATATCCCTACATAATGAATTAATTACAAAAACAATGAGTCAGAGAGGAAACGGAGAGATCAGCTCACGGGCAACTGGGACAGAAGCACTGAGCTTTTCTCTGCTCAGATTTATATTAATGTCACCATTAAGGTCTTGCGCAGTGTGGATATCAGATGAATGGCACACTGCATGTATCAGCTTTAGATGGTGAGACCTTATGGTGTGTGTTCTGTAATTATGCCCAAGGTGTCATAGAAAGAAAATCACTGAACTATACAGGCAACTAAACTAATGCTTAAATTGTCCTGAATGCTGTCCATATACATCATCACACATACCCACCCTAAAAGAAGCAAAATCACATCCTGTCCTTACGCTTCACGGTGGCACATTCATCTCATAATGATTTGTCTAGAGGTCATAGGGCTCAAATTCTCACTCATAGGCATCCATGTTTAATCCTCTCTAATCCCGCAAAACAATGGGCCTGGCTCAGCTCGGAGTGGGCCAGATTTGATCAGGTCCTCAGGGGAATCAGAGGTGTGATGTGCTGCCAACACAATGATGATAGTGGGTTAGAGCGTCTGGCTGTGTCCGCCCCAGTGCAGCAGCATGGAGAAAGCCCTAATCATAATGCAGTTACTCTGTTTTAGACGTCCGCTCTTTACAAAGTAGACAGGGCTAAAGTTGGACTTGAACGTAAGCGATTTACCTTGGACTTGCCAATTTGGCTTGGACCAAGCGTTCTTATTAAATAGGGAAAATGTGAATACTCATTGCATTTCTCAATTTTTCAGAGCATGTAACACAGGTTTTGAAAATCTTAGCACAGCTAGTGAAGCAGAGAGGAGAGTTTGAAACAGGAACACTATGGCTTTTCAAAAATGGTTAATCATGAATTTAACATGGTGTGTTTCGGAAACCACTCTCATTTTTCATTCATTAATTATTAATTAATTAATTAATTCATTAATTAACTCATCTTCAGTAACTGCTTTATCCTGGCCAGAGTCGTGGTGGATCTGGAGCCTATCCAGGGAACACTGGGCGCAAGGCAGGAATACACCCCAGATGTGACGGCAGTCCTTTGCAGGCCATCAGACACACACACACACACACACACACACACACCCACCCTCTTCTCAGATGAGTTTTAAGGACACCATATAGAAAGATGTCAATTGGAAAAATGATCCAGCTACATTTAAGAGACCCATAAACTCTAGTTGAGACCTAGGCAGATATTGTCCTTACAATACTTGACATATCTGTGGGTCTGTAGGAGCTTAATATCAGGAATCGAGATGAGAGTTCAGACCTCAACTCATTGTGCAAGGAAAAGAAACAAAACATCAGCAGCAGTTAATTTCCTCCTGTTTACCCAATTCAAAGCTAGACGTGAAGAGGTCACACATACACATGGCACAGGTTAACAATCAATGTGAGTGTGCTGTAAACTCAACTCACTTACTCACACAGCCATCCGAGTGGACTGCAGTGCAGTCAGTGGCACTCCATTTCCAGAAAGTTGCATTGTAAACATTTATTGAAATTTGTAATATGACTCATCTGATTTATTTATTTATTTCAGCAGCGTTCCATTAAGCCAACATGTCTTCATTCATAGCCACTTTTCTTCAAAAAGCTACCAATGGAGAAAAACAGCGTGGAGAGAGTCACTTCCGAGCTCCTGCTAGGATTCCTCTTTAGAAAACAACATTATCAAGGCATTAATGACTGTGATGACTTTTCTGCTCGTTTAATTCAGGGTCTTTATGGGAGGTCATGGCTCGTGTTTATCTTCTCAGCTACAGCCCCCTCATCTAATAGAGCATGCCCAGAAAAAAGCCCCAGCGGGAAAAACTTCATGGGACATGGACTCTTCTGGCAGCTAAATGGTCAAAAAATAACATATATATCCTCTGAATCACATCCGATGCAGTGTGAGCATAAGAGTGCGAATGGCTTTTGGGAAGGAACGAATGGCCTGTTTTTTATTTTTTACATATATATATCCTCTTTGCATCTGAAATGCCTTGTGCCGAATTTGACAGTGCAAAAATACACAGTGGGTTGTCGCAGCTCTTGTTCAGAATAAATTTAAAACACAGCCTTTACAAAAAATGAGGGGTTATGTCAGTGACCCCTCACCGATGTTACACAACACTATCATTTCTACCAGCAGTAAAACACAGGCCTATCAGTGTGATAGTAAGCCATTACTTTGACCAACCAAAATGTAAGGCCCACGCATTAACTATAAATTTGAAAACACCCAGCCGAGGAATCTAGCTCTGTACTTTGTGGCACCCTGCTGCCATTTTTAAGCGCTTGCACTTCACTGTGGCGTTTACACTTCATTACCCACGTCAGCAAATCCTGCCGCCATTCTCCTGTTTGACTTTTTAATCTGCTGAACCCGCAGCGGTTGGCCGTTCATTGATCATGATGTTGATGTGGGCAGCGATACCTCTCACCATGTTGACATTTTCCGCGGGCTCTCTTGTTTGCGGCAAACCCTTCCTCCTGGCCAAATCCAGCGTGGCGTGACAGGTGAGTGACGCTGCTAACAATAGCGTGAGCAGACCACGCCGCAGATCATCACATGATAAATTACCCTCATCAGTTTGTTTTGCCTGCAGCCTCTTGCAGGTCAGTGCCAAGGCTCCGGCTGACATTTTGTCCTGTACTGTATATGTAAATACCTGCCAATCAATTAGCAACCACCTCCCCCTCGCACCCCCCATCCTGCTCACTCTGCATTGTGATTAAAATGAATTGATTGTGCAGTAAAATCAACACAACAACTTGCCAAGAGCCCAGGGTCAAAAGGACACAATGAAAACATAAACACTTTCTTCAGGCCCAATAACAGAGATTACTCTTGGTTTTCACCACCCACCACTACACACACAATCCCCACCTCCACCTTTCTTTATCACCTCAGCATTATGGTCATAAAAGTGTGAAAAAAGAATCATGTAAAATGTAAAGAGTGTGTAATAAACTAGAGCAGTGCTGACAGGCTAGAGTGATGAGCAGCGCTATGTATTTTGTAGAGGAACCTGCACGAGCATGCAGAGGCAGACTGCTGCACTGAATCCGATCTAAAGGTGTTTCATTCAGGCCAAACTGTGAAGATAAGGAAAGGAGAAATCTGACATATCTTTAAACTTTAAGGTAAGTGATTACAGTAGCACAACACTACAACACTACTACTGTTCTACATATTTGTTCCTGAATTTTTTAACCTCTTAAACTCTCGACTTATTATTCACTTATTTATCTTATAGCATCATATTCAGTAACTACCAGGGCTGGCCTTAGCCTAAGCACAATCTCATTAATACAAAACAGAACAAAACAGTAGGAAAACTAAAGTTAGCTAAATGTGATAATGTAGATACAAACTACTAAAATCTAGAACGTTTAATTATGTTTTTCCACTAGCTAGCTAATCCACATAGCCCATGCAATATATGGACAAAAAACAGCAATATGCTGGCTATAACATCCTTACAATAACATGTAGTGCTCTGAGTAATGGGGTTAATTCAATATTTTTTAATTAAAAAAATGGCTTAGTTCCAGGGCAGAATTTGTCTGTGTTTTCCCACTTGACATGGACAATCATAATGACCATTAGTTGGCTAGCTAACCCATCATTACAAGCCATCTTACTCTTTCATTGTTACTTACTTGATTATCCATAATTAATTTCAAAATCGAAGGTGCTGATCAAAACATACAATCTGAAAGGCTTAGTGCTGAAAGTTTAATTTCTTTTTTCATGTTGTTAGGCTTGGTTGCTAATGCAATAAAAAGCTGACATTTTGTGGCTTTTTTTGACATGGTGAAATTGCTGGCACAGTGCTGACAGAATGAAATGATAGGGACAGAATCAATTTACCAGGAATAAAGGCTGTACCTTAAGATATCCATCATTTTGAATTTAAAAACCTTTTATCAACTAAAATCTTCCACCTCCCCACAAATGGAGTTATAAAACAGCTAAAGTTTAGGAGAAAGACCATCCCTGAAACTCCACCTCCCTCATAGTTAGCTTCCTATATATTTGCATCTTATCTCCCTTTTGTTCCCTGTGAGAAAGTTTTTGCACCCACCACCTCTTCATTGGTGTGTAAATGGACATATGCAGTAAGCTATGATAATACAGTACAAACACTTTCTAAATACGGAGCTGCACTGACTCCATGTCCAAGTTTAGTCCAAATTTATCCACAAACCCGCACGCGCCCCGTAACCTTTTTTTAGTCCTGCGACTGCACTTGCAAACTAGCCAGAACTTATATGAAAACCATGAAACCCATGTGTGTTTCATGAAAAAGATACACTTCCATCTTAACCAACATTTCGATCCACAACTGCTTTGAAACTCACAGACGTTGACACTTACAGTTATTATGGAAGGATGGTGCTTTGGAAGAGTCTTTAAAAATGTATTTGCTATGTGTCTTCACTGGGAGCTGCTAGAAGGAAAAATAAACTAAACCAAAGAGCTCGATATCACAAGCTGATTAAATGGGCTTCACTTTATATCCGCATAAGCCACAATTTAATGATTGTAGTGTTTAAATAAATTCACGCTACAACAATGTGTTCATATCAGCATGTGTGACAAGCATTGGGATTCAAAAAGAAACCTAGTAACTCAGACTAGCTAATACCAGTAGCATATCACTATTGTTTATTTATATCATTATTTATCAAAATTTACCCAGCTAGCTATCTGCTATTTATTTTGATGTCATGCTTATACAGTGAGGGCTAGAACAGTTTATAATAATGTGACTAGCTAATACTCTGAAGTCTGGACTGGTGATAAACACTTGAGTGGTTCAACTCAAGTTCATGCATGGCATTATCCTCTAAAAATTATCTGGTATTTGGGGAAACCAACAGAATGAACCAATTAAATCTCTTCAATAAGCCTCATATGAAATTGATCAATCAAACAATGTACCATATCACCAAACAGACGGATATTGTTTTATTCCCCCTGGCTTATGAATGGTGTGATTTAATATGGAAAAAATAATGGGTATATGCATAAACATATCTTTGATAGCCAGTATACGCAAAGCCTGTTGGAAAAAAAAGGGTGTATATGGCATATATATACTATAGCCTCAACTACACCACTGTCTGAGAGATATATTGCTCTTCTTTGGATATCTTATATGTATAGTGCTGCAGGAGAAAGAGAGACAAAAAAGACAAAGAGTGAAAACAAGCTGTCGTCATTGAAGCTAGAAAGTTAAAAACACCTACGAATGTCACGTAGATCAAGGTTTTGCATGTTAGTGCATTTTATTTTGCTCTGAAGAGCATATGCTTCTTCGGCTGTACTTTTTATAATTGTTTTTATTGGACTGCTGGAAATATGGCTTCATACATCTGTGTATATGTATGTGTATATGTGTGTGTGCCTGTGATTTTATGTTAAAATGAGATGAGGAATCAGGAGCTATGGCTTCCATGGCACACTTCCATGCATTATTCATCCATCAGCAATGAGCCATAATCTCTTCTACATGAACTAATGAAAGTTCTGTCGCTTTCGAATGCTTCAAAAAGAATGTCTGCCTGGTGCAGCCAGTGGCCATTTTCATCTCTTATTTTCCTGATCTGGTTCTGCCATAAACCAACAAAGAGCTCATCATTGATCCCCAAACCGTCATATTCCACCTGTATAGCCGATGTGATGAGGTGCTGTAAAGTTGTACTCCAAGCTGCCTCAGATCTTTGCTGTCTCAGATCTCCGATGAAGTGTTTTTGCTGTTCCAGTGTCATCCCATCATCAACCAATCACCAAAAAAGTGTGAAAACAGAAAAGAACAGACCAGTAGTATTGCACTGCTTTCATCACTCACCTCTAAGTCTGAGGATGTCATATTTCTCCTCATCTTCAGAGCACAGTCACAACAAAGGTTGAAGATCAAGCAACTGGCTTTTATGAATACCCACAAACAGTGGGAAACTATTATAGCTGCCAATGTACCAGACTGTAGACTTGCAGCACCCTGGTCTAAGACAGTTTCTCCTGGATCTCGACTAGACACTCAAACCCTCTCGCAGCTGTCCTCCTCTCCTCCATTCTGTTATCTTCAGCCAAGCATGACTGATGTTCACCACACCATCTTGCTGCAAAACACCATGGGACGGCAGCATCTACCAGAGGACGCTTCAGTCATGTGCCTCTGACCCATGCTTGTAAGACTTAGTTCTTTAGACTGTCAGAGTGTTCAACATTTGAAAAGGGTGTTCTATGTCTCTAAAAGGCAAAGTGGTTTTGATGGGTCTGACCAGGCTTCAGTGGGTTACATCAGGCATGACAACAGGCAATGTGTCAAAGCAAGTGACAGCCTGAAAAGTTTTTCAGATGACAAAAAAGGACAGCACACCCTTAGTTTACACTTTAAAAAAAACTAAAACAAGATGGAACTTTTGTTCCAATAATAGAAAGGTAATAAAAATGCATGTGACTTGTGTTAGCTGATTTTGAATATAGAGAGGAATGTGCCTCTGCTCTTGCAGATTAAATATCATACACAACATTTGATTATTTGCCTACATTGCTTTTTCTTATGGCTGAGAATAAGAATGTGCTGCCGATACAACCCACAGACTCTGTAATAAGCCAGCCACACTTGGCAGGTAGCAACATCAAACCAGCGTAAACAGAGTGCGAATGGAAAACGACAGCAATTTCCCTGAACAAAGCGACGGCCTGCAGCACACAGGGTTCTTGGGGGAGGAGAGAGAGAGAGAGAGAAACAGAGAGAGAGAGAGAGAGAGAGAGAGAGAGAGAGAGAGAGAGAGGAGAAATTATTCCATTTCTGGAGAGGAGCAAGTAAATTTGCAGTGTCAGGGTCAGGGGTGGCCTATTTTTGAGAGAATAGAATAATAACATTCTCGGAGCAGATTCTCAAGAGGCCAATAGAAAGGTTATTATTACGGTCTGTTTATAAGATGGGGAGAGAATATATGGTAAAACGCTGATTGGAGGTGTATGTCTGTGTGTTTGCACGTGTGTGATCACCAAGGTCTGTTGTCCTTTATTTATCACTTTTAAAACACATTTACCCTTTGAGTCCTTTTTAACAATTAGAATAGAATAGAAATAGAAAGCTCCTTTATTGTCACATATACAAGTACAGTACAGTGAAATTGATTCTTCGCATATCCCAGCATGTTG
>JAOUQW010000014.1:4630350-4640888 GCA_028565825.1 Olivaichthys viedmensis
TAACTCAGATAACCACTCTGTACAATTGTGGTGAGCAGAAAAGCACCTCAGAATGCACAATGCGTCGAACCTTGAGGTGGAAGGGCTACAAAGGGAGGCCCTACCCAGTATTAGTATATTAGCACGTAATAAAGTGTTCGGTGAGTGTATATACACACACTATAGACATATACACTTTGACTTCCATTCCAATACAATAGTCGTGCATTGCAAACTCAGTGCAAGAAGAAGTACACATCTTGTGATGATCGTGTGTGTAGCTGAGGCACCATTACATTTAGCTTTATCACTTAATTATTCCTCAGGAGAGGCAATTAGCCACCGTGCAGGAGTATGGGACAAAGAAACTTGAAACATGCTCTAACACATATACACGCATGCAGAGTAATCACTCAGGAGCCAGGTCCAGTGAGAGCAGTGCACAATGTGAGATAAAAGAGCTTCAAAACCCAGAAAGTGTATTTTTAGATTTTTAATTTAATCAGATAAACATATTTGTTAGAAAACTGCATAAATCTAAATGGATATCCCAGATCTCTGCATATCAAAGGCTTTTACAGCAAAAAACAATATTAACTGTCTTAAACAATTGCTTTTTTACTGCCTAATAATTTGAAACATACATAATATTAGGTTAGCCAGACATACTAGCATGTTCAAGAAACCATATATTATAGTACAAGTGCAGTGTTTCAAATTAGTTGTTTTTGAGCCACAGCTGTGATTAATGCAATAGGTATCATGTCACATTTTAGTCTTGTGCTAAATATGTCACGCTGCTTCCATTTGAGTCAGTAGTGGTTTTAACCGCATACAAATGCAGCATGCTGATTACATTTCTCAGAACCTGAGAAAATGTCACAACTTATCAACTAGCACGAGCCTTTGTGTCAAAACCAGACCAAATTAGTTTCAGAAAAACAACACACAATGGCTTGTTTATAATTCATAAAATTCAGGGCACATTTCTAAACAAACATGACACTTCCTTACGTCCTGACAGATTCTGAATAATTTCTTTTATCTAATAACAGATTTGTTCTGTATAAACAGCAAACCTCTAAATAGCAAATAAGTTAGGAAATGATAGAGAGAGGGGAGGTTGAAGCCTCTTTCAAGGTGGTTTTAAATGGTAAAAAGTTCTCTGTTTTACTGAAGATCTGTCACTTAAGCATTTACCAAGGGTAGATACAGTATATCCTTTAATATAATTATAGTTAATTGCTACAAATAGTGGTGGAAAAGGGTAAAAATTAGAAAGATGAACGTGGCCACAATGCTTTTGTTTCTCCTCAAGTTGTCACGAATCACAAAGGTTAGGATGCAAACGCAAAGTTCGGTTTATTCAACACAGCAGTGCAGACAAAGCAGAAGAGCAAAGCAATAATCAAAGTAGGAAAACTGCCAATTAGTCAGGTGATCTTCAAAGGGGATTACAGAGGCAGAGACAGAATCAGGAACTAGGCAAAACAAAGTCAAAACCAGAAAAGCAAACACAGATATCCAAAGGCTTAGTAACGTCAGTGTCAAGAAGTCACAAGTCTGAAATGTCATGGGGGTGTATTGGTGTATTTTGTCCATATTTCTAGGGGCATGGCATTCATAGCAAGCTACAAAAATTAGGTTAGATTACGCTTTGCTGCTGAGCCACTTCACGTCACAGCTACACTCAGTTACATACGGTCGCATTGCCAGCAGTGCTGCAACAGTGTTGAAGGAATTTTAAAACAGTGTTTTAAAATGAGTTTTAATATCTTATTTAATATCTTAATATCCTAATTTTAACTGCCTACTATCACATTGACAGCACTGTGGCAGGTAGAGCCTAATTCAACAGAGACCTGCCTTTTACAGCACTAGTTGTTGACGTTGAGGCGACTGCTGATAATAATGAGTATCTCATCGTGGTCCAGCTACTCTTCTTTTCCTTTAACGACTTCAAAAAAACACAAGGTAGAACTGACAATGCTTATTACTGGGCTAAAACTTACGTATACAGTATACAGCTGGATGCAGTTTTGCTCATGGTCGCCCAGGCACAGAGAGGCTGACTGAATGTCTAACAGTCACTTTAGTTTCTCTGGTTGTGGTAAAAGGTGTAGCTGACATAAGCATATTCCTAATTTTGATTCATACATGGAGTTATCTGACGTCACCTACCACCAATAAAATCCCACTCCCCAACAAAAAAAAACTAATATAATTTATTTAAACCAGGAGTCTTAATCAGTGAAGACTTTAGAGAGAGCTTTGCATCTAAAAAGCTGACTTTTAGCAAAGCCAAACAAACTAGCAATGGCTACATCCTGTAAGTACGCTAGATTGTAAATATATTCTGCACATCAGCAATTTATATTTGGCCCAAGCATATACGCACATATGTCTACAGACATACACGCATGCAAACCTTGTTGATGAAGTATGCATTTTATAGATGCGAGTGAGCACATACAAGAGAATTTGAATTCCCGGCAAGCATATTTATAAAGGTTATTAAGCACTTGGTGAGACATCCATTTGCCGTGCGCGGAACCATGGATGTGACATTTATCAAGAATGTCCAGTTAAATGTCACAGGAGAAGATAGCAGTCCTGCTCTTAATTAGGACCTGAAAGTCTTTGAGGAGTCCTCTTACTCAAACTTCTACTTCAAGCCTACGTTGATCTTCCTTTCTCTTGCTTGCTTTCTCTCTTTCTTTATATCGTTCTCTCAAACTACATTCAGGGAATGCGTGTGAAGCAAAGTTGGGATAACAATTGATAAAGGGAAGGAAGATAAAGCACAGACAAATGGCTGAGGATGTAGCTCATCCATCATGCTCACAAGACTCATTGTTTGCAGATTTTAACCTATAGGAGTTCTGCTCTCTTCCCCACTGAGTCTCACAAATCATACGAAACCGAGAGAACACTCCAGGCAGGCCTGCGGATCTCAGGACACACTTAGGATTCTGCTGCAGCAAGAAAAGAAAAATGGAGTTGAGGGGGTTAGAGGGGAATGCAGAGAAGGGGAGGTACAGGAAACACACCTGCCTGTCCTCTAAGCTCCCAGTCCGAAAATGTCAGGCATAACAGAGCATCACACTACATGCAAGCAGAGAGTTATGCGCGTGTAAATATTGACTGTGCTGACACGGTGCAGTGCTCAGTCGATGGAGAAATGTTTGGCTTATCGCTCCATTTTCTCTGTGGAGGGAGGGAGGAAGGGAGAAGATGACGGGACAATGTTAAACATGTCAAAAAAATATTTAAAGCCCCAGTCGCAAAGCTTGCAACCAGCAACTTCTGAGCAGCACAGAAACAAAGACTTTAAACTAACATTCAAATGTGCACTACACTCTTAAAAATAAAGGTGCCAGAAAAGGTTATTTCGAGTGATATCAAAGTGACATTTTTTGGTTTCCTAAATTACGAACTACGAACCTTTAACCATTTTTTATTGATGCCACAGGGAACTAAAAAATAATGTTCATGCCATAAATGTTACGTTTAAGTGGAAGGATATTTGTAGTAGAAAATTATTATTCAGTTTATTGTAACAACAACAAAAAATGGTTAAAGAATCATGGACTGAAAAGTTCTTTAGGGATTCTGATAGTTATTCTATGACATCGCTCTAAAGAACCTTTTTTGCCACTTTATTTACAGTAGGGTCCAAAAGCAAGTCCTTAAAAAATCTTAAATGATCAGAAATTGCATCTTACAAATTAAAGGCCTTAATAAGTATAACTTCAAATTAGCATGGACTTAAATTTTAGGTGTTTTTATGCTATTCGTAGTCTGGTGTTTATTAGACATTAATTTATAGTTAATAAGTGTGCATATGAGTAGTGAAAAAAGCAGTTATTTGGCAACATTAACAGTTTTTTAGTGCTTTATTTTTTATATTGTAGGTGTTACCCGCTTCTCCCTAATAACTACTGTTTCTGGAAATGTGCAGGCTAATTAATGATTCGTAAAATTATTGTAAAGCTCTACTTGTGCTCTTAATCCACTGTCTCAACACCAAGACCTATAAAGAGATAATACCTCATAATTGACTGCACTTAATTCCATGTGTTCAGTACACAGCTCTATTTCAATGTAATCTCCAAAGTACTGGGCAGTTACAGTGTGCCAGGTAAAAAGATTATAAGTACCAAGATAGTTGAACTACATTAAAAATGCCTGACATGTATTAAAGGAGACATTACCAAAAAATGAATAAAATGGTATAATGGTGTAAACAGGATATTCAGATTGATTTCAATTTCTATTTTTTGAACAATCAAAAATATTGGAAACACTTTATACATTAAGAATCACATACATTTTCAGAACCAGTAGTTGTTAAGGAGAAGCAGGTATACATTATATGGTAAGAATATATGGAACACAAAATAAAGCACAAATAAGCATCAAATGTTACCCAATTTCTGCTGTATTCACCTCATGCACATTTATTAGTTATGATTTAATGTCTAATATGTGACTAAACCTATACTGAGTTGAATTATTTTTATTTTTTCATTTTTCATGTTTTGTCTTGTGTTATTGAGTATGTTTCAGAAACATCTGACATCATCAAGGCAGAGGCGTATTTTAAACAGAGGCTAATGTTAGCTACCTGCTGTTGAGTTGGCAGAAACAGACATGTCAATTTAGGAAAAAAGTACATTGAACTTGAGGATAACTGTAAACACCCTGCCAAAAGTTTTTTAAAAAGACTAATAAAATAAGTGAAAGAAAGAGTGGTCTAGCTGACTGAAAGCAGTAGGAATGATAACATGTAACACATAGAGGAGTATACTAATTGAGTCATTCAGTGGTGTTAGTAGTTGACAACAATTAACAGTGTGTTAAGAGCATGAAATTGTTACCATTTGAATAAAACATATCACAGCAAATTCTGATATATTTAATATATTATATATTCATATATATTTTTATTTCATACAAAAAAGCTATTAAAAAATGTATTCTTGAATAATACGTATCAAGTGCAATTTTATATTTATTTTTCATAACTGATAAAATAAAGGTTCTGACTAGTGGACTCAAAATCAGCCTGTATCAGTCATCAGCACTGTTTCAGCTTTTACTGATTGAACCATTAACATGAGGTGGTTTTGTAATGAGCTCAGGCATCAGCTACCAAATTAAAGCCACACACACTGAGAGGCTTGAGACCTAAGCTCAAGATGTTTTGTTTCTTCTCCAATAAAAGTCAGTTGTAATTTGTTCATTTTTGATGTAACAGACAAAAGACGGCGCAGTATGTTTTTGATATGGGCTGCGAGGGGGCCGTGGAGAGAGTATTTCTGTTTCAGGTGGCTTTGAGGGAGATAAAACCAGCAATCAATAAAAGCTCAGCATGAAGCGCTGCTTCCCATTGTAAACTTGCACCATCGCATCAAAAGTGTTCCGGCAGGGAGTGGAGATCAAATGTAGCCCGGCACTCCTCGACTTCCTCCACAGGAGCCATTTTATGAGCTTTGCTCATCCACACTTTATTGGCTTATTCTGAATCAGAGAGTGTGATTTCAATTACTTCTGTAACTCCAGCTCTAACTGAAGAGTTGCAGCAATGTATAATAGGAATGTGTGCTGTTTTAATACAGGCCAGTTCAGTGGCCTGGTTGGAGAGAGGTGTCTGGAGACCTTGTCTACGTACAGAGAGAAAGAGAGAGCCAGAAACAGAAGCAGGGACTCATGAGGGTCCTGCTCTGAAGGGTGAGATTGATGATACAAAGGGATTTCCTGAAAGTGTGGGTGTGTGTGTGTGTGTGTCCACCTGAGTGCATGCATGCACGTTAGAGTATTCACCTCATCCTACCTACAATTTCATTTTCAGCCCTCCTTTATTTTATTTTCCCTTCTCCAGTTACCCAGGGAGCATGTAATCCCCCAAAGGCTTTCAGGACGACCCAAACAGACAATCAGCATTGCACTGCAAATCTCTCTATCCTGGGGCCTGGCCGGTGAGGGTAAATAATTCTTTGCATTTTTGTGCTTTCAAAGGAAGGTGATAATACTCTTTCCGTGCTTGTTTTGTCCCTCAGGAACGATGCTGCCAGCGCTCCAGACTTTGCATACAAGTGTAATAGACATTTCTTTTGTGTGCGCTTCTACCAATCTGAGACATGAGTGTTGACTTAAACAGCCTCACAACACCTCTGCTAAAAGCAAGCATAACACGGCTATAAAAAGAGAAGCCATGTACTCAAGGTGAGATGAATCTACATTGTCCAAGAATCACCTTCCAGAAAAATCAACATTAATTTCCTTACGAAAGAAGTTAATTCTCGAATACAGGTTTATCTAATTTTACTACAAGTATACTAATGTGTTATTACTAATGCACTAAGCGTACATGTTTTACAGTTTACTGTTAATATACTAGCATGTCTAAGTATACTCGAAGAAGAGTATAGAGTATAGTTTACTTTTGATATACTTGCATCTCTAAGTATACATGGAGAGAAGGTTTACTTTTAATATACTAGCAAGTACACATAAAGAGCAGTAGACTAGGTGCCAATTAATCTATTAGTTTAATTTAGATGTACTAGTAATAATATGGTTATTAATAGTTTTTTTTTATCATAAAGTCAATATGAAGTTTACTTAAGTAAAATACACTTTTAAATAAAGTACAGTCATTAATAAGTATATGGCTAGTGTACTAATAGTATCTTCAAAGTATTCTTCAGGGTAAACTGACTAACAAGTATACTTTTTGTTCCAATTTAACAAACTAGTACACAGATAATATATAAATAAGTAAACTTTAGTATACTAGGATAAGTAAAAATGTGCTAAAGTATACTAGATTTTCAAAGGGTTATCCCTCACATGCATATATGAATTGCACATAAACATGTATGATTCTCACTCTATGAATTTCCATATATATGTGCCCAATACATCCTGCATGCATTTTGCATAAAGGACCCCCTGATCTGACTGTTACTTATACTTTTACAGCTCAGGCTAAGAGTCTAAGCTGTAAATTATTGTCATTTCAGCATGAGTTACAAGGTTTTTAGTTTAATTATTAAACAGATAAGTGATTTAGCTTGTACAGATCTGTCTGAGATACCACAGCTTGGCACGTCCGTGCGGTTGGCGGTCCTGTATGGCCGACGGATGGCATTTCTCTGTGTAAACACGGGCAGGCACTCCAAGCAAGAGCAGCAGCAGCTACACTGCAAACCCGCCTGAGAAGGGCATTATGCCTCTCGCTGAGACACTCTCCTGACAAAGAGGATTAATCTAACAGCCACCAGTACAGCTCTGTAGCTACATCAGCCCAAACAATGCCGCAGAGTTGCTCTTGGAGTTTGCTATTTTTGGGGTGGAGTGTAATAGAACAAGTGGGCAATCCTTTACATCCACTAAGCCATCAATGATGAAGTAGAATCTGAAGATCACTACATGGCTGAGAAGAAAGCTGAACCGAATGATGAAGGTAGTGAAAGTGGGAAGCTTTCTTTGGGACAACAGGAACCGAGGTTGTACAGTGATAAAGAATTATAACACCAGAGAGTAGAATATTAAAGAGTAACTTCAGTGAATAGCAAGAAAATTTAAACAAAAACATGATAATGATGATGGTTAACATGATTAACATGATTAAACTGTATTATCTCTTATTTTGATCAATTCTGACTTTAAACAAAAGTAATGTTTCATTACTAGCATATTTTACAAAAAAAAGTTGGGTGTTGGCCTTAGACGTGAGTGACTCATCGTGATGTCAACAAGTACTGGGTGAACGGGGTTATTTAATTCCCACGCTGTAAAAACGCATCTTTGAGAGAACCCCTGAAAATCAGGCCTCATGTAGTGGTGGGGGGTTTACCGTTGAGCTATAAATGAGAAACCGGAGAAAACAGTGGAGGTTTTTAAATCTAGTTTCTACCGCGGTAGTAAAAGACTACAAAGACAACTGATATAGTTGTCTTAATTCATAATTTCTTGCAAAACTGCTGCACATGTGGCTGTGGTTTCTGAAGTCCTTTAGGCTGTTTTTTATTCATTTTTTGTTTCGCTTTCATAGTTTTCTATAGGTTTACTTTGTTTTACTGAATGCGGCGTGCAAAACCCAGAAGTAGTATGCTTTGGCATTGAGTGTCAAGTAAAACTTTGTCAAACACATTTAACATCAACCAAAGTGTAACGCCAAACAACAAAAATTACTCCTTCCAGAAATGGAGCCATAATCTTTATTTATTGTGCAGGTCAATCTTTTCAATTCACACTTTCTGCCATGTCATTCATTCATTGGAGCACGGAGCTTCATTTTGTTTGTGTTTGAACACGGGGGCATGACAACAGGGAAAAAGGCAGCTGGAGTTGCTCTTTGAGGAAGAACACAGCTCGCCACACTTCATAATAAAGAGTTTTATTTAAAACCTTTATGTGGAAAATGCTGACTGCGTAGTTAATGAATAAGCACATAATGCTAAATTAGATTATAAATCATTGAACAGAAAGGGTCTCTTAAATGGAAAGACAATAAAAACATTTAAATTGTTGAACCATTAAAATAACATTGTAAACAAAGCAGTAAAACATCTTACTTATGCAGCAGCAATGTAAGATAGTGCATCATGTTAGAACATGAAGTTCTGGGTGGTGGTATTTACAACAGTTTTTTACACTAACGGTCACACTAGAATTTCGCCTTCAGAATGACCACAGAATGCCCTCTTCCCAGGCTTGCAAAAGAGCAGGGTTAAAATTCACCTAGATGACATGCAGAAAGCAAAAATAACTGCTACCGGAAGTGAATTCTTTTTTGTGTTCTTGTGTTCTCTCCCATTCAAGTGAACTGGCTTTGTGTTCAGTCTGACTGCTCTTTAAAGCTACAGTGTGTTAAGAATCATGGTCAGAGCTGTCAGGTTTGAACGCACATGTCATGCGCCAGCTCAGATATACATTCATCATCACGTCCGAAAGAGCTACGGCCAGAAACGTTCCCTCAAATTTCTGGTCTAGGTTAACATAGCCACAGGCTTCATAAAAGAGAAGGCTTTTCCCTTCGACAAGGCCTTGAGTTTTAGCTATCTAGCTAGGATCACAAAAGAACACAAACAGCCGATGGTAGTGAGCTCTTGTTAAAGGAGAAAGAGTTTGATAATTTACCTAGTACTCGGTAACTGTAACAGTCACAATAAAGTAACACTTCTATAACACTGAGGAGACAACAATAACAGCAGAATATAATATCTTCTGAGTCTCAAATACTTGGGCCGTGTCCCAAATTGCATACTACTGTATTAAATAGTTTGTCAGTACACCAATGATGTCAATGCTATTTAGGCATCCTATTTTGTGCATAGGATGTGGTTAAAGACACAGCCCTGAATTTTCATTGAATGTGTATTACTTGCCTCTCGCAACCGTCAGATGTGAAATGTTGTACCGCAGATAGCTCGCAGTAGAATTTTTCTACCAAAGAGGGTGAAATTCCCAAATCTTACATCCAGCAGCTTTAAAGTACCAATAATCCACTGTATCATACAGACTTGCTGCTAGACTAATTACAGAAATGCATGTTGTGCTTGTGCCAAATGCAAGCACTAAGATGAAGTGAAGAAGGACTTCCTTACAGGTAAACTGATAGTGTGACAGTGTTTTTTCTGCATTCAGTGTGCACTGCTGTTCTGCACACAAGACAACATGATAACAATGGCCTTTTATTGTTGCTTTATTCTGTGTTCACCTGAAACACTGACATGTTAACAAGTGATATATGTTACCCAGATTAAGACGCTCCTGTGAAGCAGAGAGAGTCATTTCTGACAACTCTCTTTTCATTGAGTTGGCATTTGGGTGTTCATGGCTTGTTAGCGTGCACTAAAGGCAGCTTTCTTCTGTCAAAAAATAGACATGCAGTACAATGAGGACACTTAATTTAGCGGAAAAAGGACATGAGGAAAAGACAGGTACAAGTATAATGACAACACAGATATTTTAATCTGATCCTAAAACTAAAATGCTCTTTAGAATTTGGTTAAGTGCTTGTGTAATAAGTGGTGATACATTTTTGGGCTGGTGTCTGATCAGTTTTATTGTGTCTATTATATGGTTAAGATGTGGAATTTGGTAAAAGAAACTCATCAAAGGTCCATCTCTGTTCTACCAGCATCCCAAACAGACCAATTACTACTCTATTCTCTTGCCTTGAAGCTAATTATTTACAGTCAACTACAAAATTACTGGCACAATTTTAGAGAATGAACAAAAATGATTGTATAAAATAAACATTACACACAATGTAATTTACCACTCAAACATTTGGAATAATAAAAATGTTTCAAAAGTCTAGAAAAGAAATAAAACTATTGTCACGATATGCTGCAGGTGCCCGGGTGCGGACACAATGATGTAGCCGCTCTCACAAAACAACATCTTTATTCGTGATACGCTCGGGGAAAACAAAACTCAACTAAGCACACCGCGACAGGCGTGCTGACACACAAACAATGAAGGACAATACTGGACGGACACAGGCAGGTATTTATACACTTAGTAATTATTAACAAACAACA
>JAOUQW010000014.1:4654548-4677922 GCA_028565825.1 Olivaichthys viedmensis
GAAACGACATTTCATTTCAATGTATACGGGGTATATGGAGAAATGACAATAAAAACCTACTTGAACTTGAACTTGAAGTAAAGCCATGCCAATATTATGATTAAAAAAAGGGAACAGAAAGAAAGAGAGGGATAATTTGTTATTTTTGCGCATTAGCCAGGCACGAAGACGGCGACTGAGTAGGGCTTGAAATAAACACACGTCCACCATAAGTTCTACCTATCGGGGTCAAATTTGGCACTTAACTCTGCGTTGCTACGTTGGCGGGTGACCTTACAGCTCATAATTTTTTTTTTTTTTTACAGTAGATACAGTGTATTATAAATAATGTATTATAAGTGCCGCTTGTAGTGTCTTTTAACTTGCGCAGATTTGCTTCCCTCAGCCAGATTGTTCTCCATAATTTCTATATGGTGTAATTTCTATCCATTCTCACCTAGCTTAGCTAGGCCAAATGTGGCGGCATATAGCTAGCATGAACAGAGTGGCTCTATTAGTGACAGAACAGACAGAACCCAAGAATCGAACAGAGTGCAAAGCAGAAAATGTTGGGAAAGCGAAAAAGAAGGTTGCGAGTGGCTTGGGTATGACACATACTTTTAGAAAAAAAATGTTAAACCTAGCACCTTAAAGGGTTCTTTGGTTTGTCCTTCTGGGAGAACCAATGAAGGTTCAATGTAGACCCTTACAACAGAGCGTTTCCCTATTAAGTTTCAAGTGCATGAATTAAGATGTTTCGTACATTCAAGAGGAACACCTAGCCAGAGCTAAAAAGTCTAATAAATATCAATTTAAATAAATATCCAGCAATCCAATGCAGTATACACAATTCAAATAAATATATGTGACTCATTAATATAAAAACAAATGTAAATAGTAAAGTATCAGGAAAATCTCATGGATAGAATTTAACAGAATTTAACATCAGAGATGGTTCCAAGTAGAACTCCTTTAGGAAGCTAAGAATAGTTAACGATCCGAAGAACCTATGAGGAACCCCTTTTTTCTAAGAGCGTAGTGCTTAACAGAAACTATAAATTACAACAAATTTGAAACTGGAGACCATCAATGTTTTGGACAGTCAAAATGCAGTCTGGCTACTAAATTTGGAAAACAACTAGTGGCTGGTGAGCTGCAGCATTTATTTCAAACCCTGCATCTAAGCAACTTCCAAATGTCCTATAGAAAGCTAGAGCTTGTGTGCTGCAGAGGCTAGGAAAAGAAACTGAGGACAAAACAGTGACGTTTGCCCGTCATAATAAAACTAAACATAACCGGGGTCTACAAACCTTCATAAATGTAGGTTGTTAATCAGAGATAGAGCGAGAGTAAATGAGAAAAGAGAACAAGAAAGAGAGTGGAGGAGCGTTTCACACAGATCAGGTCACCACTCCACTCTGCTTCGCTGCCCAGCCCGTTTCACTCAGAGGGGAAATAGGTGCTGGCACACTGATGAGAGCATTTCCTTTATGAACAAGTGTTCTACTCTAGTGAGACTGTGCTGCTGCCAGGTTTTCCAGGCTCTCTTGTTCTTTTTTTGAGTCAGTTCACGAATTTTCTGATTGAAAAAAATTTAAAATAATTGTAAGCCCACTTAACCTCTCATTTGAAACAAGGACATCTTGTTTTGGCTACAGCTGCTTTCACTGGCTGACAGAACTTTTATAAAAGAATTCTGAATGAGAGCCTATTGGTGAATTCATAGTTGTACAGTGTAGACGGCTTGAATGACAGGTTTGGAAAGTTTTGTTTTATCTTACCTAGGCCACACAAAAGGATAACATTGAACAGCATTTAACACACAGCACATGATGCTGTCAATAGAGATTCTTTAAAATCTTTGTAAGCCTAATCTGTGTCCAGAATCTACCCAATGCTAAGCTTCTGTCTTTCTTTCTTTCCCTCTCCAGACGTGGACGAGTGCCAGGCCATCCCCGGTCTGTGTGCAGGAGGGAACTGTATTAACACTGTGGGTTCATACGAGTGTAAATGTCCCGCAGGTCATCGGCAAAGCGAGACCAACCAGAAGTGTGAAGGTAAGCGACTACTCGCAAAGCTCACTCACAGCACAAACCTTAAAAACCCAGCTAACAATTCTAGGTTAGCAGAGCGTTTTCTGAATGTTACGTTTTTTTAACGTTTTCATCGGTCAAGTTTTCTGGTGCTCAGAGAAATGTATTTAACATTTATATATAAATGGTCCTACAACGTTCCTGCAACCGTTTTAGTTCTAGGAACGTTAACATAAACATTTCCTTAATGTTCATTTTTGTCTAGTTGGGAATGTTGTATAAGCATGCCATTTATTAATTCAATTCAATTTTATTTGTATAGGCTACAATAGAAATTCTCACAAGCAGCTTTACAGAAATCCAGATGTAGATCTAGATCCCTAATGAGTCAGAGGCGACAGTGGCAAGGGAAAAACTCCTGAGACGACATGAGGAAGAAACCTTGAGAAGAACCAGACTCTAATGGGAACCCATCTTCTTTGGGATTTTGATCATTACAGTACACAGTTGTGTAGAGACAAATGTATTCGAAACATCTCAGGAACATACTCCATGTAAGAGATTTACTTTCTTAGAACCAGTCAAATACATTACTGAAGGTTCTGATACTGTTCTTTGTTAGTTAGAACATCTCTAAAAGAATCTAGTCTCCCTGTAATCCCACTGTAGTCTCACTATCGGCACTCTTTAATTGTTCTTTGGATGGTACAACAGTTCTAGCTTTCTAAAGAGGTTCTACTTGGAACCTTTGCTGAAAAGGAAACCCTCTGTTGTAGAGTTCTACATAGAACCTTTAAGGGTTTCCCTAGAGGGACAAACTGAAGAACCATTTAGAGCGTTAGGCTTAATCTTGTTTTCCAGGAGTGTACCAGTGGAGAGTCCAAAGCCCCTTTCAGACATAAAACTCGGAACCCTGCCGGATTATCCCTCCTTTCACAATAGCCCAATGGCGTGGCATTGATGGGTCCAGCACTTTCATACGGGACAGAAAAATCTCAGTCAGGATGTGATGACGAATATAGACAGCGGAAAAACACTTTGTTTACGGCTCATTGGATCACATTTGGCGTCCATAACAATGCTATTAATTTATAACATGCTTTGTGCCCGAGACATAGATGGGAATTGTACTAGATGTAATCCGAGTAAAATTCCCAGAACAATATTCAACTGTAGCTCGTGTTTGCGCATAAGCTTTACTCTGAAAATTGGCAGAACATTTAGTCGAGAGTCTGCTGGAACTGCTGGAACAAATTAGATTTTGCAAGGAGTTTGAGAGTATTTAGCAACAAGAGGAGAGTTTTGGTGAGGTGGAAGGGTGGAGCTGTTAAAGTGTTTTCCGGACCATGGAAGAAATGACTTACTCCCAGAATCTCATTATTAATTCATTTAATGTAAGTAAGATGGCATCACCAAAGATTCTCCTCCAAGATAAACTCCAGTGTTACATGAGAACATGAAATGCAATGTGATAATGATTACCTTTGGTGCATGGCGCTGAGAATCGGAAATAATTAAGTTGTTAAGTTGCTTATCATCAGCCTTCACCAAAGCACACCATTCTGTTGAAACACACTTGTTATCACAATCAGATAGCCGGCAAACACTGGGCTGTTTCTCTGGGTCCTGTGTGTCTTTTAATTAGCCAGCATGTTTGAGGCTTTAGGGTTTTTCCTCACTCTGGGTCTGTTTATGCTCTGGGTTATGTTACTTTGCATTGACTTGATTGGGTGGAATTTAAACAATGAGAAGTGAAAACAAACAGGCGAGCGGATTCAAGGGGGTAAAAGCTGCAAGATATTAACATGGCCTTTGGGGGTACAGAGAGAAAGGGGAGGGGTGGAGAGGGAGAAAAGGATATGTAGAAAGATGAACAGGTTTAGTTTTTTCCTTTTATAGTTTTGCATTTAAATTATTAGTTTGGTAAATAACGTACCAACCATGCGTCGCAACCTAATTTTGAAAAAAAAGAAAAGAAAGACAGCCTTTATTCACATATATAAGTACAGTACAGTGAAATTCCTTTCTTTGCTTATCCATCTGCTTATCCATCCTAAAGAATCCATCTGCTGTGACCGTAACTTGGCACAAACTTGCACAAAAATGTCATTGATGGTGAGGAAAATGTACTATTTTGGTGGAATCCACAAAAAAGCACGTCTTGCCCAATCAGAAAAATTATTCAGCATAGCGGGCAATATTCTTACCCTCTCCAGTACTCTCCTTAAACCTAAAATGGTGAAAAATGCTAGTTTTCCTGTCAAAAAACTCTTAGGATAGTCAGTTTCAGTTTTGCTGCTTATCAGGGAGGTTTAAAAACATCCTTTTTATCTTTTGCTGCAGTGTAGCCTGTAAGGCCAAAATAATTTTTTTGTTGAGTAAACTATGGAATTAATTAAGCTATGCTGGCCTTTTGTAAGATTGTATGCTTCGCTTAAAAAGCTCTAAATGGTTTAGCTCCGGTGTATCTTGCTGATCTTCTGAAGCAGTACAGCCCATCCCGAGTGCTTTGCTCAGCTGAGGCTGGACTACTGTTAATCTCGAGCATCACTCGCAGCTCAGCCGGTGGAAGATGTTTTTCTTATACCGCCCCTAAACTCTAAAATAGTATTCCAGAGAACATTAGGAACGCTCTATATCTATATGTGTTTTTAAATCCAGATTAAAAACATGTTAAATTCATGGCTTTTGGGTCTTTTATCTTGTTAAATAGACTTTTCATGGTACATGGTACTAATACTATATTTATAGTCAATTCATTAGTGATTGTACATTGGTTCTTTAATGTGCTTGATCATAAATACTTTGTTTTGACTTTCTGATCGTTTACATGTAAAGCACTTTGCGATTTTGAACTGAAAAGTGCTATATAAATAAACAATAATACTAATTATTATTATTATATAATAACTTTAAAAAAAAGTTTTTCTAGAAAAAGCAACCAATGTTGTTATAAGCCGTTGTGACGTCACAGTCGTAATTGCGTAAACCAATAGCGTAACAACACTGCGTAAACCAATAGCGTAACAACACTGAACAGCACCAGATGGCTTTTAGGTCATTTTTAGGGGTCTGTTTTTCTAGTTGTTCTAGATTTTTAATTTATGGTTAATCAATATCGCATAAGCCTAGTGGAGATCAGACATAAAGGCATAGAAGGAGAGATTCACAATAGTAAATATATATCTACATTAATATACGAATCTAGAGGATATTTTTTAACCTGAAGCCATTCTACCTTCACTTTCTTTAAGTAGGTGCATTAAGTGAAAGACCTTAAAAAAAAAACAGACTATCCTCGCCAGGCCGTCTCGTGGATCCATGCATTCTCAGTGTCATTAATTTACCCTCTCTATGCTGTTGACTGACGAGAGGCTCGAGAAGAATCCAACTCATTGTCTGTTTTGGCCATTTTCTGTTGGCCATTTTCTCAAGGTTATGAGGAGGCCATAGAAAGTGAGAGAGAGCGCGTGAGAGACATTCAAACACACAAACCTAATTTGCACAATTTTACCCTTACCTCAAATATAGTCGAACCGAGACATGGTTTGAGTTTGAGATCTACGAGGGCTAATGTAGATAACATGGAGAGAGAGACGGCGTATCGGGCTGGGCTTTGCTGAGACCAGAAGGCTTTCGGGCTGACATGCTGGAAAAGCCATCTTTAAGTCCTGGTGGCACAGAGGAGCTGCTTACGTGGAGCAGCTGAGCTAATTACAAGACAGCAGTGAACTGCAGAGATCTGTTGCCTCAGGCGCCGCCAGGTCATACCTCTTACTCCATTTACTGCTTAGAGGGGCAATCTTTTAGGGAGGAAGTCTTACTTTACTGCCAATGGCAGACAGAATGCTATATTTCACAGACACTAACGAGTGTGTTACATCCAGCCACACCAAAAATGGAGATATTGTAATTTGAGGTATGCAACAAGGAGTGCTGCAATGTTGAGGTGAAGAAACATAAGCAAAGAGAGAGCGCACTCTTGTTCACTTCCGCGTCAATCTTCAGTTGTTTTTTTCTCTCATTCTCCTCGTGTAAATACAGGGTCCTGGCAACGGGCCATCTGTTAGCGTTTGAACAAAAGAACCGTTTACATCTGGAATGGCGAGACCCGCAAAAGATGCTCGCAAATTGCAGCATACGAGGATCTCCGCAAGCTGTGGCATTTGAGCCGACACACAGACAGATGTACTTTATGCTTTTTTAATGCACACGTACATCCACATGTGAATAAACAGATGCGTAGACACACACACACACACACACACACACAGATAATACACACAGATAATGCACACAGCAGTCACCATTTGTTCAGGTGGCAGTCATTTCCCTTAGCACACACTGTCTCGTCTGGCCAGTGTAAAGTCTGGGCTGGTTCACAGGACGCCGTTCGCACTCGATTTATTTAGCTGGACTCTTATCACGCCTTTTTTAACCACCACTAATGATAGACAGGAGGCAGTGTGGGATGGAGTGAGTTTACGGTTCTTTAGCTCACTACTCACACGGACGCTCACTGCAATATCATAACACGCACAAGCTCACTGTAATTGACTACACACACGTGCAGAACGTGAGAGCAGTATTAGGAATATGTGTTTTCCATCTGGTGCTTCAGATTTGCTTAATGCACCATTAACGCACACACATGCACACACACTTCTACACATAAAATGTGGTGCCAAGTGGCAGTTCTTTCCTGCTGATGTTGGTGTTGTAGGTGCTCCCATGCTGAATTGGGGAAAAACCAGTGTCCACACCTGCAGCTTGTAAACCTTCTCCCGGTTTACTTCAGCGAATGTGCTCAGAGCTACAAGGATGTTCCGGATTATAAATCTCGTGGAAATGAATCTGTCAGAGGTTCATCATAGTAGAAAAGCCTCCCTAAAGGATCTGCTAGCATCACTGAATTCTGGATGACGACCTTTCTCTTTTTACACCCAGGCTGAGACAGATGTGTATACGGGCAATAGGATGGCATCCTTTGGAATCCACTTTTCTATTTCTTTAGCCATCACTCTTATTTAAGGCTCTGACACACCAAGCTGCCTGTCGTCCATCAGCCCCTGTCGAGCGCATATGGTCAAGCATTGCTCGTATTTTTTGTGGTGCTTCCCGCACCGTTCGGCCTTTTGAGCATGTTGAATGTTCTATAATTGGTGTTCAGCCGAGCGAATCAATGCAGGAGAAGAAAAACGGAAGTAAAGCAAAGATATCAAAAGACTTTTGAGGGTTCAACTTTCTGCTGTTCAACATTTCCCAACAAATTCTTGAGAAGAACAACGAAATGGCCGAGAAGATTGTTTAAATTCCAAGCAAGTTGCAGCGTAGAAATGGTAGCTAGGCTATTTTGTTTGGCTGCATCCCAAATTGACATTAAATAGTATGTTAAAATTGTACTCCAATGCTACTGGTACATGATAGGCCGGGGTTATACTTGCTGCGTGACTACGTGTACGGGTGCTACGTAAGCATCATTGATCACATACTCGATTGCGTACTTTTCGTACATCTGGAGGATTCGAAACTCTGTCCACTAGGGGGCAGGTCAGAGACGAAACATCGACAGCACCGGAATACCTTCTTTGACCACTTCCTGTGATTCTGCACAATGAGGTAAACAGTGAAGATTGAGGAAGCTATGATAATGTAATCTAAAGAAAACGGCAGAAACAGTGCCAACGTAGACGGTGTATCAGGCCATTAAACCAATCTCGTCACCACAAAGGAGAGTTTATTTCTCTCGTCCTACCGATTGACGCGTTGCTTCACTATACCCCCCCGCCGCCGTTTATGCTGGTATTGCACCACACGAATGAGTTGCATTAATTTTTTGTTTTTGAGACGTGCACAATCTTACGTGCCAAATGAACGCTGGATATGTATGCCGGCCAGGTAGGTGTAGTTAACAGCAAGTATAACCCCGGCCATATGTGGCATAGCATACATGGGACGTAGGCTTTGTGTTTCCGTGATGCTGGATCTTTCAGTTTTTGTTTTTGATTATGAATACAGTCTACTGCCCCCTTTTGGTATGGAGAGTAATCTCTTTGCAAGAAGGCATGACCATCATCATTCGGTCTTGGTTCGCGCTAGTTCTTATACGTCAGCTTGGTGTGTCAGGGAGAATTAGAGAGAATTGCAAAAACATAGATGGGAGTGGTGGTAGAAGGCACACCCTGGGAGCAAATGAGTGAGGGCCCAGTGAGATGCCCAGTGCCAGGCCACACCTTTATTTGCCCTAAATACCACCATGGAATGACACTGATGAACTTGAAATCTAGATTAGACCAGAACTTACAGTTGGACCACCTTCTCCCCAAAATGAAAAAAAAGCACAAGCATTAGATATGATTGGTTGTATTTGGGCAGTTTTTGGCCCAGATCAAAAATACAATAAAAACTCTAAATGTGGCTGCAGAAGTCCACAATAGATTTGACCAAATTTGGCCTAGAATTGTCTGCTATCTGGACAAGGTTCCCTTAGCTATTGTTTTGTGTTTGCTTTATTTCAGACGTGGACGAATGTTCCACCATCCCTGGTGTATGTGACGGTGGAGAATGCACCAACACTGCTGGCAGCTACGTTTGCACCTGTCCTCGCGGCTATGTCACCAGTGCAGATGGGTCCAGATGTATAGGTAAGACTTTGCACACACACACACACACACACATATAAAATACTCACACACGCTCCCCCTGACCTGTAATTCTGGCTGCATCATCAGTACAAAAGGGTCCAAATGAGTAGGTAAGACTTCACACACACAGAAATACACACACGCTTTTCCTGACCTAATGGAGCTACGTCACCAGCACAGATGAGTCCAAATATGTATGTTAGCTTTCGCGCACACACACACACACACACGCACACACACATACAAAACACACCTGTCTGACATCTGGCAGCACTCTCCCTCTGCCTGAATGAGTCATTTGCCCTTTCGGCTTGTGGTCATCCTCTACAAGCTCAGGCACGTGGAGTGTGTGTATGTATGACTACACATCTGCTGCGAAGCACCAACAGGTGTTAATGGATTCAGGCACCTTCTGAAGGCTCCAAAAATACTCTTTCATTCCTGAGCAAACCCTCTGAACTCTCGCTCAAGGACCTGTCTGTCTGAACAAAGGAAGGGGCTGATTATTGTAATGGAGGAGTTGCATTCGCCTTTGTTGTCATTCATCATCCACCATCTGGGAGGAAAATCTTTTTTACAGCTCGCTCTTTTTGACTTTGTCTCGCTTTTGTTATATAACTGCGCAAAGTCACGTGAGGTGGTGTGGATCATATGGACGTGTTTAGGTAAATCATTTATTATAAAAAAACGGACTTCCCAAAATGAGCGTCCTGCCGAACAGGGACCAGCGGAATTCTGCTTCTGGCAGCAAATGTAAAAAAACAAAACACTTTGCTCCCGTTCTCAAAGCCGGAACGAAGGATTATGGCGTCGAGGAAAGGGAATTATTGTCCACTGTATATCTTTAGAGAAACAATGTGGACATTCCAGACTGGCTGCTAATAGACCGATGTGGGAACAGTGAGTGGACGGCAAATGGCCGAGTTTATTTTGGGCAAGTTTCAGGCCGGCAACTGCGGACTTGGACTGCGGGGAGTTGGACTGCAAAAAGCTGCTGGAGTTCAGTCTCAGGGGAGCAGAAGTCCAGAGCTCAGCGGAGAGACACAAGACTGTTATTTCCTCTTTACAGCGGGGCGAGATGTTGACTCTTGCGTGGGGTCTCTCTCTGTCTCACTGACTTTCTGAATTTATTTTTCTTCCTCCTTTTCGATTTCATTCTTATCTCATTCTCTCTTTCTTTTTCTCTCGCTAGGAGAAAGCCATTTTCTCACATTCTTCCCCACCCTCTCGACCTCTGAACTTCATGGTCTCTGCGAGCAAATTTACGAAGCCTCACATGACGTCTTATATTCCAGAATTTCTTACGCTACGTGTGACCTGTCCAATGGTAGAGATATTTGCAGTGCCCTTGGGCCTAACTGACTTGAGATTTGTTGGTTCAAACAAAACGTCCATCAGAGCTACCCCAGAAAGCTCCTCCACTAGGGAAGATGTAGAAAGTTGGGAGGCTTCTAAGAATGATCCAGGCTGGTGGTGTTTAAGCATTGGGAAGCATGGCAAAGCTAGTGTGGTCCGGGCTCCGAAATGTTGCTACTCTCTAAGGATTTGCTCTATCGATGGAAGATCACGAGTTCGAATCCTGAAGATGCCACAGCCACCTGTGGCTAGGAGTCCAACAGAGCACAGTCAGCACTCCTCTTTTGGTGACATTCCTTTCTTCACTATCGATTAGAGCGAGGTTAGGCAACAACGGGCCTCTGTTAGCTTATGTAGGTCAGTTAGTGCTCCCCTACATGAGTGTTCAGCTGCCATATGACATTGCAGGATGAGCAGTTCGTAAAGATGTGGTGTCTCGGAAGAAGCATATGGTAGGCTTCAACCTCCCTGATGGGTAGCTGTTGTGTGATAGTTGAGACCTAGCTAGCGTGTGGAAATGGGCTGTTACTAAATTGGGAGAAAATTGAGGGAATATCAAGAAAAAAAAAGCTGCTGTGGTCCACACTAATTATATACCAATTCCCTGTCACACTGTGAAAATCCAAAAAGAAATTAAATGTTGTAGAAAAAAAAAAAGAAAGCCAGCAATTGTTAGTATAGAAAAGCAAAAGTCTGGTTCCAATTACAGCCATCATCTCCATCACGGCCTCTGCTGGAAAGCCTAGTACCCCCACCCCTCATGCCCCCTGAGCTACAGTTCTCCTCTTTCTCTCTACCCCACTGTGTCCCCTTGGGCTGGCTAGTTTGGGTTTAAAATGTGCAGCGTTAGCCTCCAGACAGATGGCTGCTTATGTGGGCTGGAATTGGTCTTGAGTGCTCCACATGGAACTGATTAATTCCAGAGAGCTGTCTCATTAGCCCAGCTAATCGACATGCACTACCCTTAGAGCTTTCTCGCGTTTTCTCTCTCTAACACACACAGGCCCCCTCTAAACTCTTTCACCCCCAGTCCCCCTCTTTGACCTTGACCAGGAAACTTTGTCACAGAGCCGTTTTTGGACTCCTTTGGAATCTGCGCTGATTTTTCTGACCCTCTACTAACCTCTCCAGCTCCCACCTCATAAAGGGGCTTCCTCGAAGGCGGCCATGAGAAGGGCACCCATGAACCTAACTTCCTGCCAATACCTGCTGGAGAAAGCCAATACTTGGAAATCTGTTACCTGTAAGCGCATCGTCAAGGCAGGAGCTCAGCATTTTCAAGCTGGATGTGACTCATCGCATTTAGGGGAAAGTGTGAAAATGAGCCTGTTTGGCAATCGAATAATCATGTTACTGACACATATGTTTATTTTTATTTTTTTGGTCTGGTCTAGTTCCTTTCTTCTCTCTCCATCTATCTGCTTGTCTTTATCTCTTAATTTATGCTTCAATCACTGAAAGATAACTTCTTTAGTTATAACCCTGGGCTCTCTGATGACGCCAGATCCGGTCCAGGGTCCATGCCGAAAGTAGTTTGTAGTGACTAGTTAACCCAAAAATGTTTTTCAAAACGTCCTGGTTTTAATTGACTGACACCCCAATGTTGAAACGCGCATATATGGGATTCGCTCGGGACATCCGTTTAGTCAATGGCGGTATACAACTAAAACGTGGACCAGCAACCCGTCAATAAACTCAGATAAGAAGAATTTTGCTTTGCTACCGCATAATTTTATCTTCTTCGTACTCGTATTCTGACAAATCCTCCTGCTCTATGATTATTCCTGCCTCCTGCACTAGGTTTGGCTAGTTGTCCTTACTCACAAGCAATCTGCCGATTAGACGACTGAGAAGCCAGATTGTGAAAAAAACGGATATCCAGCAAATATGGATTTGGGGAAAAAAGTAAAGCGTCTCAGATGCTTCTCAGGTTTCACTGTTTTGCTGTGATTTGTGACTGCGGTCTGGCTAAACTAGTCTTTCCTTTCCTAGGAAAACTTCCAACTTGGAAAGATCCTTTTAATTACATTACATGCCCAGCTCTTGCCCAGCTCTTGGAAAATCCTCATCCATGCAGCCCCTGACTTTATTAAAGGAGCGGTTTGTAATTTCTAGAACCCCCTGCTGCCTGCAAGGTGAATTGCATTAATTGCAGTGAAAACATTGACAAAGCTTTCCCTTCCTTTTCCCCCTAGCCGACCCCACACCATTTGTTGAAAGACATATGCCCCGTGGGTTGCCTTCTTTGAAACAAGGGGAAACTCTGTTCTGGCTGGTGGCAAAGCTCATTTCTGGGACAGAAAAAATGCAAACAAAAGCCTAAAATGAATAAACTAGCCATATCCAAAGCAAATCACAGTTTTTCTGAGGTATCGTACAACAAATATGATTTTTATCGGTGTTGAAACATTTTAAACATTACAAATGGCACATTTAAGTTTCTGTCTGTGAATTGTATGGCTCAATTTATGTCCGGTTCCTCGTTCCTGTCTCACTTTCACATTTCCGTCTCCATCTCTCTCTTTCAGATCAGCGATTGGGTATGTGTTTTGCCTCGCTGGCTAACGGGCGCTGTGCGATGGAAATGACCGGCCAATACACCAAGATGCAGTGCTGCTGTGATACAGGCCGTTGCTGGGCCATGGGTCACTTCCCAGAGATGTGTCCGGTCCGGGGGTCTGGTGAGTCTGTTCAGGACACACTTATGTACAGTTATGCTCACAAGAACTCACAGAAATACACACATTCTCAGAAAAACATTATGAATACTTTTCATCCTAACAGATCTGTTTATTAATTCAGAATTGGGTGTGGGTTTAAATTTTGGGTAACACTTTACTGTAAGGCAGTGTTCATAAGGTTACATGACACCTACATAAGCCCTTCATGACCCCTGACAAACATTTATAAACTCTTATACCAATAGGGGTTAGTTGTCATAAAGGCTGCTTTTGTCAACTTTGATGTCAAGTTGACATAACACCTATGTTAAGTGACAAATTTGTGGTGACATTAGGTTGTGTCATGACACTTTCTGGGGTGAAATGACATAGCACGTTATGACAACTGGCTTTGATGTCAAGTTGACATAACACCTATTTCAAGTGAGAGATTTTAGGTGACATTAGGTTGTGTCATGACACTTTCTGGGGTGAAATGACATAGCACGTTATGTCAACTTGACATCAAAGTGGACAAAAGCAGCCTTTATGACAACTGACGCCTATTGGAATGAGAGTTTATAAATGTTTATGTTGGTTTATGTCAGTTGTCATGAAAGGCTTATGTAGGTGTCATGTAGTCTTCTGAAACCTGCCCTACAGTAAAGTGTTACCAAAACTTTTTAACTATTGCACTCTTTTAAAGCTTTTAGCATCTCATGACAGCAAGGGCACCAATGCCTAAGTGAGGAAATTAATGTGATTTTTCTTGGATGTGATCCCGGGTTCCAGCTGTCAAATCAAAGTGCAAAAGAATTTGGAGGAAGGAATAAAAGCATGCAGAGATACTGTTTTCAAAGGTCAAGTGCTCTTGGACAGCTAAAAATGAGGTGTACAAGCGGCATTGGCAATAAATTACCAGTCAGTTACACTCTATGAATTTGCCATGCTTTCAGGCTGCCTTGTTTTAATAACTTCATGTGGCCCTTAACCCACGTCCTAAATCTCATTTCAGTCTTTAGCCCATTTCTAATATGGCAAACACAAGTTCACTCACAGTCACAGGCTTAAGCAGGTTGTCATGCACATTGGAGCTCATTCTTGTTGATATGTTTAGTTGGCTGATTTCCCTCCTCTCTGTTTCAGTGCAAGTCTTTACCGCATCCATTTGCTCACTCCGACAATCAAACATGGCCTTAGAGGTGACGACAAGGACGACAGCAATGGATTATGCGTCAATTTGCTTACATAACCGAATCATGCCCACGGAAGATGGATTGCACTGCAAACCAGTGTGGACAAGCCGTGTGGTTATTAATTCAAAGTTTGATTCATATATTTAACAGCCAGCAGTATGTGGCAGAGTGTGGACTGGCTCTAATTTAGACGCATTATGGATTAAAGAGCCTTACAAAGCGGCGAAACTGCAGAGATCTGGCTCGGATTGACACGCAATTACATTACAGGTCTAGTTTGCATTTCTTCGCCATCCTTTCGATCACTGAAGTTCAATACAAATGCTTTGAAATATGTGAGTGCCTGTTTCCTATAACTATGAGAAGACTCCGGAAATCCACACACTTGGACATGGCTGTAAAATGATCATAGAGGGGGGGAAAGAGGTGTTACAGTGCTTCAGAGGGCCTTTCCATCGGTGTGCCTGACCGCTGTTCACTTTAACACAGGTCTCCGCTCCTGCAGCCATACAGAGATGCCAGTTCATTCCACCCGGCTGCCACGGTGAGCATCTGAACGCATCACCATCCCATCTTCTGCCCTAAATCAACGTCTTCTTTGCTTATTGCTTTCACTGCCTGTTCCTCTGGAACTTTCTTTGAGCGTAAAAAAAATAGAAAACATCATTAAGCTGGAGATAAGGAGCTGGAGCATTCGTTTGAGCATTTGGGTGACATATCAGATCCATTTAGAGGAGACAAATTGATTCAATTTTCCAGTGTTTGTATCAGGCCTAATTCTGTGCACCTCAGTTAACTGTGGCACGCTGTTGTTTCAGGGCTTTTTTTCCCATATGTCGTGATGAGAACATCAAGGGAAAATCCTCTTTCTACACAACCTAATTTAGATGTAACTGGAGAGATGAAGGCATGGGGAGAAAATGATTAATGATGGAACAAAACAGCAGATTAAGAAACAGCGCTTATATTATTGATCTAGGCTATTGCACACTAAATGTTAACTTACCATGATTGTTCTTGAACAGAGACCAATGTTTCTGGATTTATTTATTTTACAGCAGAACATTTACGGTCCATGAGTTGTATTACTAAGGAAATAGAAATTATATAGAATCTCATAATTAGAAGAGAGCAAAAATATTTATACGTCCTACATTTATATAAAAAGTAATTAACTTAATTAAATCTAAGCAATTAAACTGATCATTGTTCAGTTCCTCCAAAGTCAACACTTGCACCTTATAAACATATTGTATTTTATGAGCATTTGGAAAACAATATTTTTCATCAGTGTGCTTTGTTTTGTCAAAATAGGATTGAGAATGCCATGACTGGAAACATGTTATTCCAATGTGCACTGCCCAAGCATATCAAATCAACTCCGTCAAATTCAAGCATTTTCTTGGTCAAGCATTTTTGCGTTTTTGACAGAAAGGCAGAGAAAAATTGAAGTTCTGTTTGATTCTGTATCTCATGCACTGTTAACCATAACCTCGATGTAGAAAAGGAAATTTAGCTTTTTCAAACAATGTGAAATATTCATTAGCCCTGGGCAGAAACGTACATGTCAGTCTTGAATAAAAATGGTTTTATTTTTCCCCCTACTTCATAAATACAGTCTGGTCTTATTGAGCAAAGGAGTAACACTCTACACCAGCAGTGATTTTGGTTTTCACTACTTCAGTATTTCAGTACTTTGCACTGAAGGACTTCGTATTTACGATAATCAGTGCTGAGATCAATTATCTAAACTTTTCACCACTGCAAACCCATCATCTCACTTTCATAAAACTTACCAAGCAACCCAAAAATAGACCTTAAATGCAGATGGCGTGTTAATTTCCCCATTTTTTGGCCACATCCCCAGAAACATTTGGAGAGGTGTGGAAGGAATCAGAAGCAATACTGCTCAGGTTAATGGCACTGGTGTTTTTGTAAGCCACCATATCAACTATTAATTACGTGGTGATTAGAGTCAGCTGGTGAGTATTAATCACAGCCTGAGGAAGTTATTGTCCTTGTGCTCGACGAGGACACAGCCGGCCCTTAGGCGTGACGGGGAGCGCGTTCCAACAAAGCAGAGAGAGACGGGGAGAGAAGGAAAGGACACAGATAGACAATAAGAAAGGCAACAAAAGACAGTGGAGAGGAGTTATGATCGAGACAGAGATCCATCATAAAAAGCTGAGTAAAATGTGGCAGAGATTTAGAGTTAAAGGGAGAGATAACACATTAGAGACAAGCACAGTGCTTCCGAGAGAAAAAATAATAATAGTACAGTAAATCAGAGATGAAAGAAAAAGGGCTAATCTTGACTATATATTTCAAATGAGACCATATACTGCAAAATGAAAACCTGCATATCACTGCAAAATTAAAACCTGCATATCACATTAGCATCCATTTCACTGTGTTTAATAAGGTTATATATACCTGCTGTATGGAAACGCTGTATTGTGTTTTGTGTATATTATGTTGTATGTTTCTGCTGCTGAAAATTTCCCCTTTGGGATTAGTAAAGTCTGTCTGTCCATCTGTCTGTCTGTCTGTCCATCTGTGCACCTCTCTCTATTTCCTGAGAAACAACACCAAGCCTCTCATTTTAATCAACCTTCTCCACCAGTCCTGTTCAAATATTGAGATTGAATACATTTGTACTCTTTGGGGAGGAGATTCTGTTCTGAAAAATCAATTTATCTTTTTAGCTTTATCTTTTCTGATGTTTGCTATTCATTCTTCATATGTGATAACCGAGACTCACACCTTCAGCACTGTGGTTTCCAGGAGACAGTTTTTAAAAATGGCCCCAAAATGTGCATATTGTGAATTTGGAATTTGGATGCAAGGCATGAGAATGAGAGAATGAGAAAAATGGTTGATTATTTAAACTAATAATGTACATTTATTTGGGGAGGGGCTGAAGAACATTTAGGGGGGGCTAAAGCCCCCTAAAACTGGCCTAGCAATGCCCCTGCATTAGAACATCATGACAACTAACAATCTCAGTGCAATTCTGGCATGTCAGAGTCACATAATGGTAATGACGTGACATAACTTGCCAAGTGAGGTTAATTGGAAAAATTTAACAAGGTTGAGAACTTCCAAAAGATGATGTGCAGTGACTCCTGAACTCGACACTTGGTGGTAACATGAACAAGAAAACCTGCTTTATAATACCATTACATAGTGAAGGTTTTAACAGTGACAATCATTACACCGTTACAACAGAGTTATGCATATTTTCTCTTTTCTTTTTACTGCTTTTTATTAATACTTTTGACAAGGTCATTTTGACCATAAGGACCCTAGATAAAGTGAGTTTATTTTGACTATTTATAATTTTTTTATTAATACCTATGACAAGGCCATAACACTGTAATTATGTATATTTATGTATATGTATGTTTTCTCTAACAAGAAATTGGGTTTTTGGTGAGTTTGGTTTTGATGTTTGACAAGCCAGAAATACACTGAGCTACAAAATCAGTTGTCATGATGTTCTAACCAGGGGTTAAAGTGAAATTTGGAAGGTGGTGGAACTTCATGGAACAGTATTTTGAACTCATCCACTATTGTTGTTTTTCCACCCGACAGTGCGGCACGGCTCGGCTCGGCAAATTACCCATAATCCTCCACGTTGTCGCTATTTCCACTGCCAAGCGAACCATGCCGTACCCAAGTACCCGTGCTGAATTTGGTTACCCTTCTTGCCCAGGTACTAGCGAGCCGAGCCAGGACATACAGGTGGAGCTAAAAAATAGGGCAGACCATTGATTGTCCAAACACAATCGTCACAGAATGGTCCTGATTAATGTCTCTGGATGGAGTCCTTTCTGTCCCGGCACAAAAATCTTGAGTAGTGACTGTCTACTAAAGTTTCTCCCTCTTTTCTAAAGTGCTTTTTCTGGTGGATTTAAGAGGAAACATCACAGTTTTAAACAGCAATTTGATGTTTCAGATTCATTTACATTTATTTATACACACTAATGTATTATTTCCGTTATTTAGATTAATATTACATTTCTTCCCCATGATACAAGTAAAATCCAGCTTCTTCTAGTTAGGGCAAATTCCAAATGTCTCTCTATTCACTTTGTTTGCGCATTTCATTGAGTATAACATAATGGAGCTGAACGCCCTATTTAGTGCCCGCATGCTTAGTGTAGAATGAGTTTTGGGCATAACTCATTGTGTGTGTGTCTTTTTTTTTTTCACTCTTCACTGTACTTCTCTGCATTTTCACCGAAGATTAGAGTATTGGCACACTTGGCTGTTTTTGGGTGCGCGGGCAGCCATTAAGTGAAAGTTTGCTCCTCTGTATTTCTCTGTATTTTCACTGAAGATTAAAGTATTGCACGTTTGTTTTTTGGGTGCGCGCGCTGCAATTACAAACTCGCCATGTCTCGTGCGCACTAGTGATGAAAGAGAAACGCAGCAGCGCCGCGCACATTTTTAACACCAAGTGTAATATGCGTGGTTTCATTTCATTTTCTTTTTCCGTGTAGTGTTTTACTACTCGTGCCTATCAAGTCACTATCACTCCTATTTTCACGGCTAGACAGCTCCTGGCATGGGTGGCAAGTGCCGAGGGGCGCACGCACGGGCACTCTGTACGCATAGACACACGCGCGCACACACTTCTCTATCGCTCGAATCTCTCCCAACGCTCATGTCGGGTCATCTGACGTGTCCAGAACTGGGTTCTAACGTAAATCAGCTCGGAAAGTGTCCTAACACAACCTTATATCAACAAAAATCTTCATCACTTGACTCCGGTCTTATGTCAACTTGACATCAAAATTGACTAAAACAGTCTCTATGACAGCTGATCCCTACTGGAATAAGCCATTATAAATGTTTATGTAAGTTTGTGTCAGTTGTCATTAAGGACTTATTCAGGCGTCATGTCGCCCAATGAACACTACCCTTAAGTAAAGTTGCTTGTTTGCCATGATGCTAATTGATGGTTATAAGCCTTCATTACCTGTTAGCTATGTCAGCTTACATTAGCTTCAATGCAAAATTTGGACACCAAAATGGCTTGGCTGCTTGATTACATTTGAGGTAAGTAGAAGATACATTTGAATTTGTTTTTCCTCAAGCTATTCCTTAAACTGGAGTAATGCAGTTTAGAACAGTTAAGAGAGAAAAAAGCACAAAAATCAGCAATGGCTCTTAACTCTACTGGACAGCTTTATAATTGGGATATAATGTAGCAAAATGGTTAGATTGAAATAGCAAACCCAAATGGGGATTTGTCAAGCTTTATCAATCGAAGATGACAATCTCTAAACCAAATATGTTATCATACTAAGGCCAGAGAAAACACTTCCACATGAAGGCAGTAAAAAAAAAAATATCTTTGAACCCTTGCCTGTCATGAACTGTCCTGGGCAATTTACATAAGTTGCTTGAGGGACGTTCTCCTCACAAAATTGACAAATCTAAAGCTGATGCAGCACATAGAAAATGACACAAATAAGGACAGAAAATTAGGGTGCTGAAAGATTTTTCACATAAATATAGCCATCAACAATCACTTTCGTCTGAGGCTGACTCAGAGACAGTTGCCAAAAGCACATCATTACCATAGACATTACTGGAAGCTATGAACATCTAGGCCATCAAAGATGATCATCTCATAAGTTCCACACATCACATAATGGGCTTGTCACTCCAAAGAATGAGAAAAATAATGCTCAGCGGATTTTTATCTTCATAGTGTTTATGTTTATTAGGGCTCAGTAGGGCTCTGCGTGTTTATTTAATGAGCCCAAGGATTTCCAGCTCAAAGATTTTCAAAGAACCATACATCTCCTTCAAATAGGAGATTATTTCTCCATTGCACACCTCCACCAAAAACTAAAAATAATTAATTATGTATTGGTTTGCCTAAGGTGGAAATAAAACCTTATGCAATGCTTGTGTTTTGAAATGTGCTTTGCAGCCAATGAAAGTTCACCATGAGGCATCTTCTTCAGGGAAGCGTGGTTTTGGGTTGTAAAAGTCCGCCCACCAAGCATGTTAATTGATTGTTTATTCCTGTTAGGGTTAAAGCATAAATCAGAGACACCAATGCCACCCCACTAATTGCAGCTTTGAGAAAAATGTATTTGTGTTTATTAACAATGCATGCATCTGTTGGAAATGTGCACAATGCAGGTGCTCTCCACACATGTAGCATAAGTGGAATGGTTTTCATCTTTTTTAAATAAGCAAGTGCTTAGTATAATGAGCGATTTACTGAAATCAATTTCATACACTACAACTGCACCTAAATACTAACACAGTAAGTCCAGAATCACAATGTGAGGCAGCCTCAGTGCACTTAGCTGATGGATCCAGAGTGAGAAATCTGTAATTCATAAAGAAGAATCCATCATTCATGTTCAACCACAAGTTTTGTCCTCTTAAATAGGCATGAGTAATATTTGCAACTCTGCTTTGCTACCATGTCATGCTTCTGTAATGTTTGCCATTGGTTTCAGTCTTCTGTTGGCCTGAATGATATGTTGGAAAGGGTTCTGAGATAAATGGTGTAAGTGTGGGAGTAGAAGCCAGTGAGAGCTGGTGCCCGGCTCTCTAAGGAGCAGCAGTAATGAGCGTCATGAAGGAGGAGGGCAGAGCCGGGCTATAGCCTCACAATGCTCATTACTCACCATCTAAGACAACAGCAGTGTGCACACCAGTTCTTCATTACTTGGAGCTGCAAATACTAATAGTGTGAGCAGTAGATTCTTTCTTTTTAATTCCCACCCTGGTATTGTCCAAGTCGTCTAGCAAAGCTGCTCATATATTTCATATAGGCAAAAGTGTCAGACTCTTGGATCCTGGATCTGATCTGTGGACAAAAGAAGTCCTGCACACCTTTATGGCTCTTAGAGAAGATTTTTTTCAGAGGAAAAAAGAAAAAAAATTACTTCTACTAAGAACAGTACAAAGAGAGACAGCAGAAATATGTAATTTAGCTTGTGAATTACCTTGCTTGTTAGTTAGCGGAACCATTTTGAGAAAGGGCAGGGGGGCTTCGAGTTCATCTCTTTTGTTTGGCTCCAGTGTGGCATGTGGAATTGTTTTCTATGACTAAGCGGCTGTAACTCTGTTTACCTGCTATTATGACAAATGAGCGCTGATTAATACCTAGAGTGCTGTGGGACTCTGGCCAGGCGCGCGGCACTCATTACCGCGCCTGTGTTAAAAACGGCCAACAATTAGCCATTGTCCGCGAGGCCATTTCAAACACCTGTGCTGCCGCAGTCTCACACAGGCTTTGGACAAACACAAATGGAGATGTTTTAAAATTAAATAAAGTAAGAGGACAAAAGATTATTCTGATTAGGCCAAAGGACAGTGGTTCAATCAGAGAGGAGAATGTAAAAATGTCCTCTCATTGTGCTGGGTTTGACAACTTAAACAGACTCTGGTATCATCTTCATATTGGGACAAAGCTCTGAAAAACAGGACGGGCTGCATGAAGATTAACACAAGACAAAAAAATAAGAAATAGCATTTATGTTTCTCTATAAGTACAAGCACAGTGTGCAGCGTCCTCTATCTCCAAAGTCTTTTTTTGTTTAATCAACCTCTTTAGAGACTCCATGAACGGACGAAAATGGAAAGAAAAGCAGGTGTTAAGAGAGGGAGAGCAAATGAGAGACAGAGAAAAAGAGAGAGAGAAAATATCTCGCATCCTCACAGAGGATGTTTTATGACCCAGCATCTGGTGTGTATTGTTAGTCTTTAGCAAAACTCCAATCATCCACTTCTCATCGCTCACAGACTGAGCAGGGAGGCGGGGGGGTACAGGCTCCATCAAAATGTTATTTATCATAACAATGCAGCGCCAGCACTCCAGATATAAATGGGGAAATATGACAAGCTGAAATCCTGATGTGTCTCCGGTTAAATACTATTAGGAACAGCGAGAGATGGACTGGGGTCATACATACAAGGGCACTCGTGGTTGCTGCGACGCTGTAAAAAGATAAGCATTAAGATATAGTATCCCTCATCATCAGAATTGCACTTTCAGGTCCTGCTAGACTGGGCAAATTGTGATACCCCCTTCTCTTATTACTGCACCTCTCTGGAAGGACACAGACTCTATACTGCATTTACAGTGCTACATATGCAGTGGCTATGGGCCAAGATATGAACGACAAACCTAGTTTCTTCCAAAGAAGTATAGGGAAGGTTTATTTTGGATCATAAATAGCGACTTTGGTACCAGTATAATGTTATAGGGTGATCTTCAAAAAGCTGAATCGAGTGTACAGGACGCAGGTCACCATCATTTGGATACCAACTGTGAAGTATGTCTGGTATGCTGCATCCTTATCGTTATTGATTTTAATCACTACTGCCACCTAGTGTTATAAATCACATGATAACACAGAGGTCGTACCACTGCAGCATCTCTCATCCCGTCTCTCTTTCTGTCTCTCTCTGTGTTTACCTATAAACCCCTTTTATGAGCAGAGGCGGTTTCATTACTAATGAACACCACATCCTCAAACCGGCTTTGCCTGGTATTGTGTGTGATGGTGAGAGAAGGTCACTAATTAGGTTCGGTCTGAATAGAGAAACACAGAGGACAAAACAGACACAAAATCCTTGCCGGGAGCAGAGGATAGTGGGATAGAGCTCTATGTGTGTGTTCGTGTCTTCTTGCGTGAACAAAAAAAAGAGAGAAATACACAAAAAGGGAGGGGAAAAAATAGAAAAAGACTGATTAGGGAAAGAAAAGGGAGAGTGGGACCAAGTGCATGTGTGTTTATGAAGGGGAAAGAGTAAGTGATTGCATGCACCACTGAGCTGTAGCTAGGTTACAGAAGGGAAACTCACTCCCCTTTCTCTCGCTCTCTTTCTCTCCCTGTGTTGGTCTGCTGGTTACAAGGGTTGCTGGGAGTGCTGGCTGGAAACTGGGAGCGCAGCTGAGAACGGGTGATAAATGCCTCCTATCGGAAAAGATGACGAGAGCCTGTCAGTTAGTGGGAAGAGGTGGGAAACTGAGAAGCTGCACTCACTTCAGTGTCAGTTTACACACAGTCGAAAAACTAGCCTGTTGAAAAATGAGATCCATTACGGACATGATACACGGTGCTCAGAGTGCCGACCTTAGTCTTTGATTGGGGTGATCACACTCATCCATAAACCCCTCAAAGGCTCCCTCCAACCTCATTCCCAGGAGGGACAGATTCCCATGATGCCCAGCCAAGCTCACCACACATCAAATTGGCTGAACATTGATTGATTTCATTTCATTTATGTGTCTTATTATGATTTATTTTCTTGTTTCTTGTTCTATTTTGGTATATTGAACTTAATTTTATTTCATATTTATACTCATTCTTTTGATTGTTGATTTCCACAGTTTTATTAACTTTTTTTATACCATGTAAAGCAGCTTTTTGACACTAGTACAAAGTATGCTATATCTGCGAATACAATCAACATTGAAAATGAGCAAAAATGTGTTTAAACATATGGGGACAAGCAATAGTTTT
>JAOUQW010000014.1:4678022-4689229 GCA_028565825.1 Olivaichthys viedmensis
AAAACAGACTTTTGTTATTATGTGTTTAATAAGTGATTGTGCTGGTATTTCTAATGGCTTATGTTTTGTTTTTTTATATATATATCTATTACGTGTAAACAACCATTTATCTCCTTTGTGTTGAAAACTCTTTAAACTCTTTCAACACAAACTGATGCTTTATCCATGATGATGGATAACAAAGTTATTTTACAAAATCATATTTGATCAAAGACAACAACAGTTTCTAGATACTGAGAACATCTTTTTTTTGAGTGGGAAAATATTTGTATGACAATTTGTTTGACATTCATTTTAATATTGGTGTCAATAATTCTGACAAATATGTTTTTGAGAAAAAATGCTATTGATTAAAAAAGGTTCATATGTAAAGTATTTTTGTTGGAAGAAAAATAAGTAATTGTTTTAGTGGAAAATTTGAATCATGGTGTGTAATGTTTATTTAATACAATAATTTTTACCCATTCTTTTGAAGGGTGCCAATAATTATGGCGTTAACTATAAAGTTGGGACTAAACTGGCATTTGTGGGTAAAGGCACGTCTTTCTTAACCCTTCTGTTCTGTTCACTACTTAGCAATAGATATGTCATTGACCCAGGCTGTATATTTAAAACCCAATATATCTTATATTCATCCCAGTTATCAGGAATATACACTACATTTATGGAAATAGACACACAAAACCCTTTCCTATGTTTCAGTGTCTTCCTAATGGCAAGTGTGTGTGTGTGTGTGTGTGTGTGTGTGTACAGGTGGTGGTGGGAGGGAGTAGGGAGGTGGTAAATAATGTATGGAGGGAATGTGGCAGGGGTTTTGTATTTCATGTTTCCTGTCATTTTTAACACTTATTTCAACATGAGTGATCAAGCTATGGAGTTGTAATTTGGTGAGGTCTGCTGAAATTTGACTTTTGGTGCTCTCTGTCCACCACAAGGATAAAGGATCTGCAACTTTCACTATCTGTTCATTTTATTATGATATCCATTTAGTTTATTTTGATATCACCACATAAATCACTAAAACCTTATGGAAATAAACCTACATGGAAAAGAGAATTGCTAACAGGCCTAATGTCTGGCTGCCGCGATTCTCTCCTCTCTGAATGCTGAGGTCTCTTTGTTGCTCAGGTCAGAGATAAAGACTGCACTTGCGGTGAATTTGACACTAAAACATGGAAAATGGAAGTTGTCAATAACATTACATTACTTTCCTTTAATCAGAATACAGTGAAACATAATAAGAGGAATGGAACAAGGCCTTTCAGCACGTGGAAATAGATGTATGCAAGCTTAAGTCAGAGGTGGTTCAATTTTAAAAAATTAAAAAATTATTTAAAAAAAGACTTGACATGGAGGGTAGAATGAGGAGGTCAAACATTTGCATATTAAATGTGCTGGAGAGACCAGGTTCAAGCTCTCCAGCCTGTGTCTCAAGTCTGTTAAAAGAGAGACTGGACATGAATGTGGATGTACTGATAAGGAGGTCACATTGCATGCTATTGTGACTAAGTTGCACTACTACCAAGATTGTATTGGAAATTGGAATCCACTCGGTCAGGCAAGGAGGCACTCTGCAGTACGAGGGAAGCACAATCTATCCCCCCAGTGTAGTACTGGATCCACATTCAACAAGGTCAACAAGTACATTGAGGATATGATGGCATTTGCTCTAATATTTTTTATCCCGCTTAGCCCCGTCTAACCCACAATGGAACGGAAAAAAAGGTTCAGGACCTTTGGGGCAATGACCTGAGTAAAATTGAACATTACACAAGATAAAACCATACTGCAGGACTTATCAGTCAGGAGATTCAGTCAATTAACCAACACTGTGCATTTGATACAATATGTTTTTGTACATGTCTCATCTTTGGTTAAATAGATGAGTGCATGTGTCTCCAGAAGCCGAGTGTACACTGCACGATTGTAGCCCCAATTTTCTTGTCACTGACAAGATTTTGGGATCTGTGAAACCCCAGTCCTCCTCAGTTAAATGAGAGTCCATAGAGGTATATTTGAGTGGCCAATTCATATCATACAGTCCCCAAATGAGAAGTGATAGGGTCATAGAGAAAACCTGAACCTAAAATGTATGGATGTCAGATGGTGTTCGTTTTATTTTGAGTTGGAGAAAATCCCAAAAATCTGAATGTGCGAAAATGGAAAGAATAGTTGGAAATACAAAACACTTGCAACAGGCAGGTTCACTAATAACCACTAATAGCCACACTAGTCGTTGTGTTTCCTTGCTATTGGAAACCGTTTCCTTGCTATTGTTTGCTACAGTTTACAGCTCAGCAGTCAGCTAAAGACTGACCTCTGGGAAGAAACTTTGTTCTTAATCATGTGTGTGTGTGTCTGTTATTTTGGATGTATTTTAGATACGTTAAATTTAGGGAAACTAAATTGATCATAGTAGTACCTGATAAACGCATGTGTGTACCCATCACAATCAGCGTGAAAACAAAATGATAAGTTGTAGTGGCATTAGACTGGCTGCCCCTTATCACCATATTGTTTGCCTTGGCAATTAAATTGCTAGCAGCAGCACTGCATAATGAGACCACCATTAAGGGCATACAGAGAGCAGGCACCAAGCATGAAGATTGCCTATACACCAATGCCTTTATACCTGGCAGATCCTTTAACTAGTTTGCCAAAAAATGTTTGGTTTGCTTGATACCTTTAGCAGAATGTCTGGATATACTGTTTTTTTGGCTAACAAAAAAAAAGTGAAGTCTTTGAATCTGACATCCGAATTGATTACATTTAAATTTTCTGACCTTTAAAATAGGTAAAATAATTAATTCATAAGTTTCCTTGATCACAACCTGTTTAAACAAATATTTTTAATGATCGATCCTACTTCCAATAACACTGAAAGGCAGAATTATGTGATGCCTAGATTCCTGCACTTTTTCAAATTGCTTACCATCTTTTTTAAAAATGTCTTCCAAATATAGGCCAACTTTTGATTTTTTGATTGTGGAACAAAAATAATCCTCACATACATTAAACCATAATACAGCAACACAATTTTCACTATGGACTGTCTGTGCCCAATTTTCAGTATTCCTATTGAGGCGCCAACAAGAAGCTTGCTGTATTGTTTCAATTTTTCTAATGATCATACGAGCCCTAAATGGATACTGCTGGAGAATATATTTTGCTGTCCTGCTTCATTGGATGTTTTGGTTCACCAAAACAATTGGGCACAATTCAAATGAGTTTTTTTACTTAATGAATTATAACATGAAATGACATGTTAATCCTTTATGTTATTGAGGATGCCTTTAAAATATGAGCTGAGAATGATCTGTACATGGATGATGATTTTATATCTTTAGAGTATCTTACAACAAATTTGAATGTCCCATATTCATATTATAGCCTACTCCACCCACCTCTAGTCATTGCCACATAATTATCTTCTAGTTATTACACTGAATGTAGGTCCACACTCTTAAGAACATTATTGGCTCCCTATCCCTTTATATAGGTTACTACATGTCAGTATACCTAATAAACTGGCACTTCAGTGTATATATCCCTCATAGACTCACAGTTTTAAAAAAAAATCCAACAATTGTTTAAAACACCTTGGGCTGTATTCAGAGTTAGTGACTTAAGTTCAAATGAAACGTCAATATTTACACAGTGAAAGTTCTCCGTATTCAGAGTTGCACTATGCAGGTGCTTTAGTTGATTTTTAGTTGATTATTGAAATTACCTGCGCACAGTTCACGCCTTCGAGGTTGGCAGTTTTTTTCTTCTGTGTAGCGCTCTCTTGGCAGGAGTTTTTCAATAGTGTCTAGATCACCTCCTTTAAATTAAGCAATTGTCTTTAAACCCGGGGAAAAAAATCAGAGGACAGAAAATACGAACTGATAAAGCACATGGCTTTTTTGCTGTTAATTACAATGCAATGTAGCATAAAAGCCAGATACAATTTTTTTTTAAATACAGTTTGGACTAATATGATGATATACAAATGAGAAGAATTCAAATAAACATCTAATAGTAGCCGAATGTAGGCCTATATCAGAGAAGTATTGTCTCCGATGCCGTCTCCTCTGAAAAAAAAAACTTTTTGTGGCCTCTCCAAGGCTTTGTAGATTGATTATTTCATAACGTCATATTTATATATTTAATATTGCCCTCGAATGGCATTCCATCGTTTGGGTGTATTTACACGGTCCAAAACATGCATGTAGGCTATGTCAGGGTGAAATATTATTGTTTACAACAAATTGTCAGACAGCGGCGCTGCACTTAATACAGCTCACCGCTCGAGTCAATATCGCGCAAAAAATAAAACAAAATAAAAATAAAATTGACTCAAGTTCAAGGTCAGAATCGCGCATAACTAAGAAACGTCTCTGTTTTGGTCATTCTCCACCTTGTGTACGCAAATAACGCAGAACTGTCCGAGCAGTGCCTAAGTCTGCAGTTAATTCTGAGGTCTGAATACCGATGTGTGCAATTTCGATAGTAACTCGTCACTATGCACGCTTAACTCTACATACGGCCATTTATTTATATTTTCTTCTTACTAAATGTGGCTGATAACTACATATCCAGTGTAGTATCCAGCAGTCCACAATTTCAGCTGTATCATAGTAACATTTGTAAAAGAGAACAAAACAGCATGCCAAAGTGAAACAACATGGCTGAGTCCTACTGACACCCTTGCTGTGCCTTTTGAACCAAATTTGACCCACTTCCAGATAAGTATTTGGCTTGTGAGATTTTTATCCTCTATTCCTAACATGTTTAGAGAAAAAACTTCTAAATAAAGTATGTACATACACAAATTTGGGGAACGTTTAATGAATGTTGAAAAAATGCCCCAGCGGGCATTATTTACCCAGTAGGCCATTTAGTGGCTTTTCTCAGCCTTCCTGTCATGATTATTAAATTATAAAGAACATAAAATTTATCAAATATAGTACAGTACTTAAAAGTGTTATACTATAAGTAAAATCGAATTAAAAATAATTATTTACATTTCATAATGCCACTGAAAAAGGGAGGAAGAGTTTAGGTACTTGAAAGTGTTTTATAGTGAGATACCCAGTAATATTCTCTAAACTTAAAATCACAACATTTTGTAAACTTGAAAACTCTCGGTTGCAGTTTTGCATTGTTTTCTCAAAATCCACCACAAAACAAAATATGCATAAAAATAACTTTTATCATCATAAGCATCCTAAAATAATTTAAAAGGGTTAAAAAAGTAAAATGCATTAACAATATTCATACTTGGGTTTCTGAGGGATATGTATACACTAAGCAGCTAGGTAAGTAGTTTAATGGTATACTGATCAAGTAATTAATAAAGTGGAAACTGTACAATTGTTAAAATAAATGAGGAAAGCTTTTTTCACTAAAATACAAATTTCAATTTGTCTACGACACACGCTCATCCAATTTAAAATGTTTTCATTGTTCACATCAGTGTAAAGTAAAGATGGTTAAAATGAAACCAGATATTGATCATATGTGTGATATAGGATATGGAGGATAGAGTCAGCAACTCTTTCATATACTAATCTAGTAACTAATAAACTGGCAACTCGATATATGTTTTAGTCATGTTCAAAAATAACTGGTTTCTGGCAATTCATTTTTTTTTCAAGGGTTCTAGAAGTATGAAATGAACCTTTACCTGTCATAGTAATATTTGGTGCTGTCCCACAAGAACTGGTACTAATTAAATAAAAAGGCTAATTCCCACCTACCTTTAACCACTGAATTAGAGATCATGCCCCGTCTGTCACTGGAGAAAAGAAATCTACTCTACAAGAGGTTGTGTTCTTGTGGCAGGCTGTTTTGAAATTTTGACTGAATAGGAAATTTGGACTCATAGGAAATATTGTCTCAACTGTTTTTTCAATGCCATGAACTCTCATGTCCCTTTTTTTTCTGTATACTGCTTACTTCTATCAGCCATTAACTTTTAAGTTAAAGTAATTTTTTTCTTCCTGATATTACTTGTTTATTTATTTATTATGTTTAGTTATATACATGTATGTATGTATGTATGTACGTATGTATGTACGTATGTTACATATATTTCTATATTGTATGCATGCTACAACAATGGTGCATAATAGTTTTGGGAACATCTCTACACATATAAAATCAAATTTAAATATATAACTGTTCATCAGAGGTATTGAGTCAAGCATATAAGGTTTCATGTTGGATTTATTTTTTTAGCATTGTTTCACTTTTAGTAAAAATGTAAAATAGATCATTTTAATGCAAACAAAACATAAAAGTTCAATTTAGGTGGCCCCCTCACTGCAGTGTAAATAAACGGAAAACTAATGAAGCAGTGTATGGTAATGGCCTCTGATGGTGTACTAACGGGGGAAGGGGATAATCACAGAGCCCTGACTAAACTAATGATAAATAAAGCACTGTATTAGGGAATTAGCTTTAATTTTCTTTGTAATTCACAGAGCAATATGTAGGCCTGTGTTTACTGTTGATTCCATTTGCTTCTGAAAGTAAACATTGTAATTGGTTCTCTTTTTAGCTTGCAGATTAGATATTGACCATAATATTTCAGTAATTAGTTTTAACAAATTAACAAATGCCTCAAGTTGGTGACTGTGATTGTCTCAAAATGCCCTTCTCAATACAACTGATAATTTGAGACTGCTTTTTTATCGACACATTTTGCAATTGGAAAACACGCGCCCGCACGCACACACACACACACACACACACACACACACACACAGTAGTATGAATATTATAATTTACCAAGCTCAGAAAGCACTCCCTTTAGGTAGAGATGTGTTTGTTTCATTCCAGATTATTTACATGATGAATTATACCATTTTTTTATTCAGTCATGCAAAAAAATGCAGTTCTCACGACTATGACAATGAGGCCTTAGGGGCGCGGAAGCAGCGATAGCATTATTTACTCTGAACATCAAAGGCCATGCTGCTTTTTCTCAATTTAGCCTCCATTTCACAGTCAGTGTAACAATAATTCACTGTGTTCTCTGCTGCACATATTACACTGGACATTTCCTCCTTCTTTTTCTTGACCCTTGTGGTCTGAGAAGATACAGGAGGCAGATTGGGATTCATTACAGTTCATGCTAGATGCAACAAAGCAATCTGGATGAAAGCATTTAAAGCAATTGTATGGAACCGGCCTATGATGGCATGTCTTGCTCACAGTAAGAGCTGGGACAAGCCCAGCTTAGCTTATATGGCTCTTGTCTAGTATGTGTGCCATAGTACAAAAAGAGACAAGGCCGACATGAAAGGGAAAGAGCGCTGTCTGAGTGGGGAAGCGTGTGACAGGCTCTTCTCTCGTCCCTCCCTATTCCTGTCTCTAGCTCAGCAGGATGGGTTTGCCATGACACTTCGCTGTACTCTCAGCATCTCTGAGTTCCCTGAGGAGCACACAACGCCTCATTCTCAGCGCTGGAAACATGCAGGAGGGGAGAATATTTAACACACATTAGCACGCGCACGTACAGAGACACTTGCCATTCGTGGATACGCAGAAAAACAAACCCAACCACGGGGACACATCAGCCAATCTCAGTGTGCACTGCCAAACCCTGACAGAAGGAAGAAAGTAATCAGAGCAGCAACGTTTTCTGGTCTCAGAGCTGGAATGGACTGGATATAATTGACAGGTTGTCAGGGGATAAGGAAAAAAAAGAAAAAAGATGGCAAGAGAGATATACAAAGCGAGGGTGGATGAGGGAGAGAATGAGAGAGAATATTTACCACCGATGTATTCTAAACATCTCCAATACCCCACTGTCAGACTCACTCTCTATTACCTCCAGATCTAAAGGAGCGGAGGAGCATGAAAACAAAACAATGAGCTGCAAGCCTCTGAGGTTAGCAAAGGTAAATGGCAATAACCTAGCTCTGATGTGTAGAAGAGAAGCCCGTGAGGCGTCTCATTGGACACAGGGAAGCCCTGGCGTAAACCACACACCTGCAGGAGAAAGGCTACATAACTGCGCACCATCGGCCACCAGCCATGGAGCAAAGTATTCCTGAATCAGCTTGAGTGGATGTGGTGAGCTGTATTATTTATTACTATGACAGAGCTAATCTCGGGCCTCAGTGGGGTGTCATTTGCTGAGGAGCCGCTCTAAAAACGCACATGCAATTAAAGTGAGCAAAAAAGCACATATGTCCCGAGAAATAAAATAAAAAACTATTGAATGAGAAATTGAATTTTCTGCACGGGTGCCTGCTGTCCTTTTTCCTTGTTGTGATACAGGCTGCACTTTGAATCTCTTAACCTTTTCGATGTGTGGCAGGATCATCCCACTGACCAGATTAGACACTGACACATTTGTCAAGCGATGACAAATTAGCTGTCCTTACAGATGCCTGATTGCTTGACCTTTATTCCACCAGGGGTAAAAGGAAGGCTGACAGCCATAAGTGGAGCTGTTCTCGAATAAAACTAAGGCACAATCCACAATGTCTGTAATCATTTGATGCTGTTCATTTGCTTGGAGCTCAGACAAAGCGAGATGAGGTTATTTAGATTACCTGTTGAGTAATTGAAAAATGTTGCTATCTCCTGGAACACATAAAACTAAGCGGAGCACATTCCATTTGGGCCACAAAAGTGTAATAAGCATTAAACATTATCACCCATGGAAATAAATGGTTCATTTAGATGCTTCAGATGCCCCAGTAACTTATTTCATTGGAGTGCCGTCTTTCCTTTTTGTCTTGCTTTTCCTTGTGTTTCTCTGAACTCTAGCAAAGTGGGTGAGTGGCAGCTGGAGAGGGCTCTTCTCAGCCACAGAGTGAAAAAGACAAAGCTTCTGAGGTGATAAAGGTAACAAACACACAGTGATTCCAATTAGCTGTGTATGATTACCCTTATCACAAGTGAGTGTTATGCATGCAGTCAGATGCAGAGCAAGCACAGGCAGATGAAGTATCCTTGAATAGGAAGCACACGCGTCTCTCCCTTTATCGGCATCAGTTGTTTGCATCGCGCTCATGGGGCCATGACGTGCTGATGCTGTCTCCCACTTGACTATTTGATTGACAAACGGCGTCCGCTGAAGACGAGAAGAATCAACATGCAGGCATAAGATCTGATTCAAACTGCATACCATAAACGGATAAAGTTGTGCAATGACTTTCTGGGGAAGTGGCATATTAAATATATTACATAATAGCACCAAACAGCTAACTCCCTCTCTCAGCCAGTCTTTCTTTCACCTACGTCGACCAGAACAATTCCATTCGGTTGCAGTGCAGCGCGAAAGTAAATCACTTTTAATTAAAATAAATCCCAGATTAGATTTCCCTTTTCTTTCCCCTTCATTTGCATAGGGGCTTTTCAATACCTGGCAGCTCATTAGTGGTCCTTGTGGGCTAATGAGGCTAGAGCTTCTCTCTTGGTAATTAACGCAGAAGGCTAAACCGTGGCCGATCCAACTTATATGTCACTGTGACCCTAGGGTAGGGCGTTTGTGGGGTTGTGTGTTGATTGAGAAACGTTAGGAGAGTGTGTTAAAGAGTGGCAGTAGTACAGAGTTGCTCGTGAGGAAGAAAGGGGTGCTTTAGGGTAAGGGACAGAGCCCGAATACGTCCACTAACACGTGACATACCATCCATCTTGGCCTTCCAAGGCCTGCAAGAGGATCAATGGCTGCTGAGGTGGCCAAAAGAGCTATCTGCAACTGCATTAGTATTCCTGGGTGGCACAGTGCCTTTATTGGCCTCTTGGCACATGTGCCATGTCGATAGATTGATAAGACATGGGAGACATGGCCTCGAGGGGCTACGGCCTGCCAGTGATTTAACCTGCGTCAGCCTCCACTCTATCTCTTTCTCTCTCAAGAATGCACAACCCTTTATAGACAGCGTGATCACGACTAAGCCGTTTCCATTATAAATCACACTCGAGTGGGCCGGTATTTTCAGCAACAACGCCTGGGTGACATTTTTCAGGCATGTTCCACTCACCCAATGAAAAGGGTTCAGAGCAAAGCAAGGCAGTAAATCATGTGCATGCTCTTGACACTTAATGTCATTATTACAATGCCATGCACAGGCACGTTGCTTTTATAGGACATAGAATAGCACATGAGCAATATATACGCTTGCACATAAACTGGCTCGCACATAAGGCTGTGATGGAATTTTTAAAACATGCTTTCAAAATGCATGGCTGTTAAGAAGCATGGCATCAAAATATCAACAGTAACATTTTAGTCTATTCCAGGACCACACTATTTTCAGTGGCGCATCTCCATTCAGAAATCTCCAAAACTAGTACTAACCGGTCAAGCTCACTCCTAAGACAAGAGATTTAAAAACTCTATCAATTATGTTTTCCTGAACAAGCGGTATATGTTCTGTGTCATATTGCTGACACAATGTTTCTCCACAAACTTTATTCATGACAGGAGGTGACCTTTAAACAAGATTTCCATCACTGATTAGATGACCTGATGATAAAGGTAATGGCCTTTATGGTTTCCATTAAACATTTTGGCATTGCTTAACATTAAAATACACGAAACTAACATTATTTACTGCATTAGTTAACATTAACAACTTATAAACTTCAGCATCAATAAAGCATAACTAACAACATAACAAAGTAAGTTAACACGTGTATTAATTGATGTTTGTTTAAATGTTAAATAAATACACTTGCATTAACTGATGTTTATTCCAACCAGGACTGAAAATAAGTCCACATAAATTAACATAAATTAAATTGCATAATGTTACTAAAATGTTGATAATAAGGTCAGTGTGTATAAATACTGAAACCCACAATTCAACCTCACTTATGAATTTTGCCAATTAACCACCACAAACAAATTAATTAGGGAATCAGTTCATACTGGTTGTTGTAGACTTGTTTTTACTCATGGGTGGAATGAAACAATATAATTCAGGTCTTCACTATTTGGCTTATTTGGTTGATTATTATTTTGATAATTTTGTTAACATTATTTATGGTGACACTACAGGTAGAAATGATGATTTTGGTCACGTCAAACATTTTTTAAAGATTTTTGGATAAATTGTATCTATAACATGTCTTCTCTTATAATGTAGTAATAAAAAAAATTTAAAAACTCAACAGAAATTTGTTTATTTCACTATTTTTGTCCACTCTCGACCACCACATTATCTGAAACTTAGCAACTTTAAAGAAGGTTTAGCTCCGCC
>JAOUQW010000014.1:4706298-4727778 GCA_028565825.1 Olivaichthys viedmensis
GGAGACAGAAGGAGTGAATAACTTTAGGCTAGCTGTAAATGTGTGTGATGATTTTGTTTTTGAATGTAGCCAAATGTATTCCTGCAATAGGCACATTTCTTAATATTAAGCATGGACTAAAGTGCAGGGGTAAGAATTAAATTTCTATGAAATTGTGGGCCCTGCATGTTCTATAGTCCTGACAAATGACTATGACCATTTGATCTAAAGCTGACATTAAGCAAAATCATCACACACATTTACAGCTAGCCTAAAGTTATTCACTCCTTCTGTCTCCATGAGACTATGTTTATCGTCATTGCCATGATTTGTCTCTCTGAGGCCCCGTTTACACCTGGTATTAACATGCGTCTCGAGTGATCGTACAAGTGTAAATGGGATCATGTGTGTCTCGAGGACGCATTGTGATCTGTTCACTCAAACCACATTCGTAAGTGGTCAGGGACGCATATGACCACATTGCATTTGTTAACAAGCTAATGAACTTGCTATCTAGCTAGATTATCTGTTAGAAAAAATTTAACTTACAAACAACTAAATGTTCAAAAATTGTAAGCTAAAATGTCACTGAACACTAGGTATGTTACCTTTAATGTTTTTGAATAATTTTTGAATATTCTCATCCCATACTCGAAGAGGGGAGCAAGGGGGGCCCACTTGAGCAAACTCAACGGCTAAATCCAACATCAATTTGCAGTTTGGCACACTTTATTGCTTTAAGAGTACAATATAAAGTTATACAGTTATACAGAATGCAGTGGTCCAATGGACTGACTGTTTTTGCAATGAACGGTGTATGGAATGCTGAATATCCGGGCGCAAGCGCGTGACTGTCACGATCTCACCTGACCTTCCCACTCCACACCACCGGAGGGCATCGTCACCAGAGTTCTAGCACTTCCGGTTCACACACACACTCCTAGACTGCATTAGCTTCATACATCTCTCACTATAAAGACACCTGGTCACGCACACGGACGTTGCGAAGTCTTGCTAACTCTAGCAGTTACAATTCTGAGCTTTTTGTCATGTTTTGGATTATCTGGTTACAAACCCATATCTGGATTACCGTATTTACACTTTCGCCTTCTCCTTCGAATTGTTTGCTATCTCTCTCGCTGATTCTGTGTATGACCCCTGCTTTTTTTTTTTTACGACTATGAGTATTGTCTGCTGTGTTAATAAATACCTCTGCGATTGGATCATCTGAGAGACGTTTTTTGGAGCAGTTTAAGGCAGTGTTTAACCACCCCGCTGCAGAGAGAGATGTCAGCAGGCAGCTTTGAGAGATTAACCAGGCCCACCGCTCCACTTCCACATATGCCATCGAATTTCGCACATTAGCTGCTGGGAGCGGTTGGAGTGAACCCGCACTGCTCACTATGTTTCGGAGAGGGTTCTCACCAGAAGTACAGACTGAAATGGCGTGCCGAGGGTAGGCTCGTTCACTGGACCAGTACATTTAGGTAGCGATCTCTCTGGATAACCTCCTACGTGATGGTACCCACATTCACCACCAGCACTATACCATGCCATGTTCCCGAGCAGCCACCTCCCAAAGTACACCTCCCACTTCAGTATACAGACCTCTGGAAAGTGTTCAGAAAATCAAAAGTGGCACAGTTACCACCACACTGCCCCTGGGACTGTGCTATAAAACTCTTTAGCGACACCTTACCCCCGAGAAGCCAAGTGTACCCACTCTCGGTCCACGTCTCCGGCTGCGGCAGGATTCTTTTTCGTGGAGAAGCGGGGCAGGGGACTCCGACCATGTATCGATTACCGAGGGCTCAACACGCTAACGGAAAAGTACCAATACCCACTCCCACTCATTCTAGCCACTATTGAACAGCTATGGGGGGCAAAGATATTCACCAAGTTGGATCTAAGGAGTGCATGCAACCTCATTAGGATTAAGGAGGGTGACGAATGGAAGACAGTCTTTCTCACCACCAGGGGACACTATGAGTATCAGATCATGCCTTCCATGACTTTCTAGGGAGGTGGGTTATCGCATACATTAATGACATCCTTGTGTTCTCATCCAACATGGAGGATCATGTAAAACAGGTTTGGATGGTACTCAAGAGACTGCTCGCACATCAGTTGTACGTTAAGGCAGAAAAGTGCAAGTTTCACTATATGGAGATCTCCTTCCTGGGGTATGTACTCACCAGCCAAGGGGTATGCATGGATGAGTCCAAGGTCAGTGCTGTAATGAACTGGCCAACACCCAACGCGGTGAAGAAGCTCCAACATTTCCTGGGGTTCTCCAACTTCTATAGAAGGTTCATTCGGAACTTCAGTACCATGGCAGCACCTCTCACCCAAATGATCAAACACAAGTCTAAGACACTCCCCTGGTTCGAGGGTGCAGAACAGGCTTTCATAAGCCTAAAGGAACTTTATCCAGGCTCCGATTCTGCATCACCCTGACCCCAATCTTCCCTTTGTGGTAGAAGTTGATGCGTCAGAGAAGGGGGTGGGGGCAGTGTTGTCCCAACGCGTGGGATCACCTACTAAGCTCCACCCTTGTGCATTCTACTCCAGAAAGCTTACACCTGCGGAATGTAACTACGATGAGAACTACTAGCTATCAAGGACGCATTTGAGGAGTGGAGGCATTGGCTAGAGGGGGCCAAACAACCATTCCTGGTACTGATGGATTACCAGAACTTGGAGTACATCAAGGCTGCTAAACGCCTCAATTCCCAACAAGCACGCTAGGCCTTGTTATTCACACGATTCAATTTCACCCTCACCTACCACCCTGGATCAAAGAATGGCAAAGCGGATGCTCTGTCCCATATCTACGACACCCCTACACAACTCTGACCACCGACACCCATAATCTCCCCTTCAGTCATTCTGGCTCCTGTCCGGTGGGATGTCATGGAGGAGATTCACCGAGCTAGTCCATCCGAACCCACTCCCACTCAATGTCCACCTGACAAGGTGTATGTGCCTACACCCCTCCAGCAACGCGTACTACAGTCTGTCCACTCTTTGCTCTCCTCCGGGCCATCCAGGACAACAGCAAACTAGATGGTTGGTCCAGAATAAGTTCTGGTGGTCGACGCTACATCAGGATGTTCTTGACTTTGTAAATTCCTGTCCAGAATGTGCCCAGTCTAAGTCAGACAGACTACTCCCAGCAGGGCTCTTAGAACCCCTGCCAGTGCCTCAACGACCTTGGTCTCATATCGCCCTCGACTACATCACAGACTTACCACCCTCTCAGGAAAACACCACCTGATTTTGTTGCCCAAGCTCCCCACAGCATTGGAGATGGCAGAGACACTGTTCCAACAGGTTTTCCGCTTCTATGGGCTCCCGGAGGACATCGTCTCGGACCGGGGACCACAATTAATTTCCCATGTGTGGAAAGCATTCTGCAAGAAACTGAATGTCAATGTCAGTTTCACCTCAGGTTACCACTCCCAAGCCAGCGGACAGGTGGAGAGGCCCAGCCAGGAGGTGCGACGCTACCTACGGTCCTATTGCAGTAACACGCAACATGAATGGAGCCGCTACTTACCATGGGCTGAATATGCCCAGAACTCCCTCATCCACTCCTCCACAGGCCTTACTCCCTTCTAATGTGTCCTCGGGTACCAACCTCCTCTGTTTCCCTGGTCTGGTGAACCTTCAGATGTCCCCGCTGTCAATGACTCGTTCCAAAAAAGTGAAGAGGTGTGGAACGCCACTCACGTAAGGATTCAACGAGCAGTACGGAGACAAAAGATCCAGGCTGACCGCCGACGCTGTCCGGCACCTACGTACAGACCAGGACCTTAGGCTCTGTTTACCATCAAAAAAGTGATGGCTCAGTGGTTAGGGCACTGGGCTACTGATCAGAAGGTCGCCAAGCTCCACCAAGCTGCAACTATTGGGCCCTTGAGCAAGGCCCTTAACCATGCCTACTCCAGGGGCGCTGTATCATGGCTGACCCTGTGCTCTGACCCCAGCTTACCAGCATGCTGGGATATGCAAAGAATGAATTTCACTGTACTGTACTTGTATATGTGACAATAAATAGCATTCTATACTATTCTAAAAAAGCTAAGTCCCCGATTCATAGGTCCCTTCAAAATCCTTAGACAAATCACCACTGTGTCATATCGTTTGCATCTCCCCTCATACTACCGAATCTCTCCCACCTTCCATGTATCTTTGCTCAAACCTGTTCATTATTGCCCACGGGTCAGGGAGACTCCGGACGAACCCCCACTACCGCTGGACAGCAACAGGGAAACAGCCTACGTCGTCAACCGGCTCCTGGGGCCGGCACATGCTTTACCTGGTCGACTGGGAGGGCTACGGTCCTGGGTGGTTGCTAACGACATCCTGGACCCCTCATTGATTCAGGACTTCCACAGAGACAATCCTGGTCGACTCACTCCCAGACCCCGCGGTAAGCCCCGACGGGGGGGGTTCTGTCACGATCTCACCTGACCTTCCCACTCTACACCAGGGCACCGTCACCAGAGTTTTAGCACTTCCGGTTCACACACACACACTTCTGGACTGCATTAGCTTCATTCATCATTCACTATAAATACTTCCTTCGGATTTGTTTGCTATCTCTCTCGCTGTTTCTGTGTATGACCCTTGCTTTGTTTTTACGACTACGAGTATTGTCTGCCGTGTTAATAAATACCTCTGCGATTGGATCCGCGATCTCTGTGTTGTCTTTGCATTACAGTGACTGCGCAGATGTAAATTAGAGGCCGCCTGAGATGGGCCCTCTCTCTGCAAAGCTAGGAAAAAGACCCGGCATACAGTCAGACTGATTACAGCGAAAAAAACTTCCATCAAAAAATGATTACCACAGCCCTTATAAAATGCGTAAGCAATAAAGGGGGTGTAATTGTAAATAAGCAAGGCACAGCCTTCAAAAGCCCTACTATAAAATTAAGAACATTTAGAACGTGACACTAGCATTCAACACCTCTTCCAGCCAAAATGAAAATGACACAGGAACATGGCTTGCTCTCATTAAATGTAGATTTGTTTTTCATTCATTAATCTCAGAATTCTGATTCCTCTCCACTGTCAAGACTTAAGACCTCAAAATGTCAAGGTGGGAAAATGGAAAGTAACAAATTTGTAATATGCTAAATAAATAAACCTACACGGATTAGATGGCAGACGAGCTTGTGCACATAAAATAATATGATTCCTGGAGAAAACAATACCTGAGGAAAATTGATCCCAGATAAATTAAATCAGTTTGTGCGTTGTGGTGTCCAATTAGATGTCATTATACAAATAGCACTAATGCAAAATAGTACCAATGTCAATGTGACCTTATTAATGATTGTTAAATAATTATATGTATAAACATAATCGTTTAAAACCAACTAGAATTCTATCAATACACAATATTGTAGCTGAGGTGAAAATGGTGATCTCAAACCAGGGGTCATGGTCACATGGTTTCAAAACTGTATGCAGCTCAACTAGTCGACTAGTTCGACAGTCCAATTAGATGCACTGTATATAAAAGTATACTACTGTATTTTTATATTACAAGTGTAACAACCCCACTCTGAGTAACACCATAGACTGTATAAGAAGTAGAGACAGTTCACTGGTTAAAATATGAATGTGACGCTCAGCATGGTGGCTGTATTACGTAAGCCACGCCCTTTGATAAAAAGAGCTAATTGCCTTGTTGGTAAAGGTAAGAAAAGAGTCAGGCCTATCAGATTCTTACACTGACTCTTGCGCAGATTAAGGTTACCGCCATCTCTGCAACAGTCTTGACTGTTTTTTGACTAATGTTACAAAAGTCCTCATAACAGACACATTATCCTTTAGTTTTCTCTCCAAGCCAAAAGCAACAGCCAAACTTTATGACTAGCCTGTCAACTCGATATTATGAAGATAATCCAAAGGAGATACAGTTTATAGCTACTTGAACATATTTGTGAAACCAGAGCAGCTACACATAAGCTCCATATTTCATAACATACACTCACCAAGCACTTTATTAGGAATACTATACTAATACTGGGTAGGGCCTCCCTTTGTAGCCCATCCGCCTCAAAGTTCGAACCGGTTTTTTCCTAAAAGTAGCAGTAAAAAATGCTATTCAATAATAAATCTTTGGGGCTGCATCACACCATGGCTCACAAATTAACTGAAAGAACTGGTGGGTGGCATTTGACACAAAAGTCAAGGCAACATCCCATCTGAACTGAGAGTCAAGGTACTGGAGTTTCCAGCATTTCGCTTTGGAGACTTGGACATCTGGACTTACTGGTCTGTGCAGACTGGAGTTGAATTCTAAACACACCTCACAAGATCAAAGTTTGTGTTCCTTTATGAATTAAAGAGTATGACCCATCTGTGAAGACTTAATAAGACTACCCAGGCACTGTAGACTTTTAGGGGGATGTGAATAAAGTTTCATTGATTAATAAGGTCATTATTCAAGAAATATATCAGGGAAAACCTTATTTATGTTAGAGAATATACAATATATATGAATTATGATTATCAGTCATATGAATGATTATATTAATGATTATAATTTGTTGGCACCTACTATAACTGTCAGGTCTGTCAGGTTGGTTTCTATCTAAATACACATACTTCCAAATTCCACATTGTGAAATAATAATTTTACTGTAATATTTTGAACATAACAGCCTGCCAAGATGGTATGCTCTTTTTTTTCCAAATGAAGTGCCCTATTGAACATCAGGACAAATGGAGCCTTTTCCAGTGCATTAATGATCACATGGATATAATTTCCCTTTCCTTTATCTTCACACCATGCAGGAGCTTAATTTCATTTGTGCACATTGATTTGACGCTCACTTCAAGAGTGAGGAGGTGTGCCTTCAATAACCGGTATTGATTAGATTTACATGACCTTGTGGACACAAAGACCGCACTCCGGAAAAGCCTTGTAATTGCAACAGGGGTGAAAAAGCTGGGCAGCTTTCATATGCTAATAGAAAATCAGGCAAACGAGGCACACTGGGTTTTGGGATCTGGACACTGAGGTCTCGGAGTAGCTCTAGACAGATGGACCCAAGTCCTTAATAAAAGTACAAAAACCCAGGGCTGGTGTGCTTCCTTTCAGCAGGCCATAATTAATCTTTGCACTCATAGTCACAGTTTCTGGGCCCCCACTGAGCCACGGGACCACCACCATAGCAGCCTGCTTCATAACAATGCCCTGACCATGTTGTGAGGAAGAAGATAATAATGAACATTTTGTGACCTTTAACCCTCTTCGTGGTGCTACTCCCAGTGATGCTGGCACACCAAAAACTTAACTGGAGCTTGGGGGCTGTATCTTAATCCACAGAGAGCACCCATGAATACATAGGAAAGGATGATAAACTAGCTAGGGGATATAAACCCACAATGCACCACAATATGCATGAACAGAGAGAAGCTCTTCTGCAAAGTAATAAAGTAATGGGATAATTACACCCTGAGCCAGGTCTGGAATTAATAACATCCAATTAGCATTTTGTTTGATGTTTGATTGCCTTGGCGTCTGCAGTACACAACTCTCAACATTTGCAAACTGTTCAGTTTTCAAATGCTACCCTGAGCTAATAAAATATTAATTAAATGCTTTCTCTTACCATGGAAGGAATGAGGTGAAAGTCCTGATTCACATTTAGTTAACACAGATACAATCCACCAACTAATAACCACCACAATTACTTACAGATTTTGGAGATATTGGTGGAATGATCTTCAAAATAAAATCTATATGGAATAATGTCCTGACATCTATAGCATGTAAGTCATGCAAGTACTTAATGGGTAATGATTAGCCATAAACCACTTATGGATATGACATTGCTCTTTCCTTACAATGCAATATGAGACTGAGAGCACCAGCACAAGTGTTTTGGAGGATACATATTGTATGTCATTTCAATTGCACTCTGACAAATCAGTCACAGCAGCTCAGAAATAAGTGTGTATCATCCCAGGCCATGGAGAGAGATGCTTTGTACAGAGACAGCTCCTTGTCTTGTCACACTTTGCCGAGAGTGGCTTTGGGGAGACGAGGCTATGAGGGCTGAGGCTATGAGATTACTCCCCTTACCCACCTCCTGGCAGCTCATAGAGGCCATCAGCTGTCACTCAAGCCTAGCCCAGTGGAGTGTGGGTGACAAGCACAGCCGAGTCTCGCCGTTTCACATCTCACACTGGCCACAGGCTGGAGGTGTCAAATGGCCACCACTGTGATATCAACGGGAACTTCCGCACTTCCAGCATTTGACAGAAACAGTTTGGATAGGAGGGTGGAAAGAGTTTTGCTGTGTGAGAATCGTGTTCTCAAGAAAGCTTTGTATCTTCATTAAAGAACTATTCTTCCAATTAAGTATTACCTAGGAGCCATTAATATGCCAGTCACACAGTGAGCCATAAAGGTTGGACTACAGAATAGAGTTGCTACTACAAAGCACTTGTGCTTATTACATTTTCTGTTGCTGTTTTTGATTTACATTAATACTGATCAAGTCAGAAAGGCAACAGAAACTTTGTGCGCTTACTTAACAACCCCAACCAATTTATATTTGTGTGTTGAGTCTTTTATAAATTCCATTAAAACATAATTCACAGAGAATCTCAAAGACCAAAATCTTTGCCCAATTTTAAAGTGTCAAATCCAACCAGTGTAAATCTATGGCCATATGTCAGTTAAAGGGCATGATGCTCATTTGAGGGAATTTCAACAAGTTGTTTGCAGGGGTTATTTATCTTCTTGGAAATTAGATATATATTATATATATTATATTATCTTAGAAAGCACTGACTGAAGTCTCTGTTACAAGACTCTTTGTACACCAAAATAATTAGATTAGAGACATCAGGCTTATCCATTTTCAGAAATGATTTCCCTCATGTTGTAAGCAAGTGCTCTGAGGATTAATGCCCCCGCAGTCAAACACAATTACACTGCCAGTCTGCTTTTACAGGACAAATAGAAGGAAAGGAGGGCTTCAGGTCCACTGGGATAACAGAAACATTGAGGTAATGACCCTGCCTCATCGGGAGGACACATCACATGCACAGCGGTCAGCGGGTGTGAGCATACTCACTGGGCCTCCTAAGGCTACACAGGTAGAGGTCACAAAGAAAGAGGACAGAGAAATCCAAGGAAGATCTCTCAAAGTGATAGAGCTCTTATAATTAGTTTCACAATTCGGATCATTTATAAGCACAGAGTATCTTACATAAGTAAGCCTTTAATTTGATGCTAGTATTACATTATTAACAATGGCAATTAGGTGGGCCTGCTTTTTTCTAAACTTCTTCAGCATTTAATCCGTTACTACACAATTTACATTGTCCCTATGCTAAGAATATCCCAAATCCCAAAACAAAATGAATAGACTACAGATAATTTCACTGGCCATTTGACTGACATTGCCACAGACAAACTATTTCCCTGGAGCCCGTTGGCAAACTCGCTAGAGTATCAATTTTAAAGATATCAGACTGTCCGTGAAACGCCTGAGGCTGATACTAATGTTAAAGTAACAGTGTGATTTAAATTTAATAACTGAATGGTTTTTTTTTACTTTTGGGAGGCTTTTGTCTTTTGGGGTAGTTCGAACCCCCTGTGGCTACACCCCTGCCAAATATGGTGTAAGTAAGTTGTAAGTTTCCCGTAGCTCCCCCCAACTGACTCAACGATATGACAGTCCATTGGTACCATTAAAAACATGATACTAAAGACATACAATATTTGGTGTTAATACACAAAAGCGTTGCAGAGATATGACCTTACATCCTGTTTCCAGCAGTAGCCATTAGTGACCAAAGAACATGGAAGTCTACTGGTATCATCAGCACATGGTACACAAAGACATACCCAAAAGTTGTAGTTAATACACATAACCATTGCCAAGATATGGCCTCACATCCTGTTTCCTGTAGCGTTCCCTATTGAACAATGAACACAAAAGTCCACTGTTGTCTACCAGGTTATGGTGCAAGAAAAGCATATCCAAAGTTTGGGATCAATATTCAAAAGTGCTACCCAAATAGCTTTCCAGTAGCGCCCACAGTGATCTAAAAAAACACAGAAATCAATTGGTACTTTAATGGGCATGATACCAAATACATATCTAAGGTTTGAAGTCAATATAAAAAAGCGTTGCTAAACATGACGTCACTTACTGTTTGACATCTTCACCGTTAAGTTTGTTAGTGCATTGTAGGCAAACACGTTTGAATATTAAAAATCCATTTGATAAATTTTATCAAGCATCATCTGAATATCTTATAACTCCAATTTGATAATAATTGAAAATAATTTGAAGGAGAAGTAGCGCAAAAACTGTTTTCCTTAAAATTCAAGATTCCTGAATAGTGGACATTTGAGTGGGCATTTGAGATGACCAGTGGGGTCATATGAACAAATAATCATGATTTTATTTTTAGCAGTTGTCAAATCATGCAAAACATCCTGGGGTGCTTTAGGACATGGTTCTAAATCCATCTAGCAAGTTTGGTATTATTACAACACAGCACCGTTGATATATAGCCTCACTTCCTGTTTGACGTCATTGTCGTCAACTGGCAAGCGGTTAAGAACATCAAAAGCCTTTGACTTTTGTGAGGCCCAATATTAAGATCATGATATTGACTCAATGTTTGATGAAAATTGGACAAAATTAGAAGCAAAAAAAACCAAAAAAACATTTTATGTTAGGCTTCTAGATGGTGGCCATTAATACAATTATAACCATAAGACTTGGCATGACCTAAGGAATCATGTAAAATTGGAATGATGATTCTGTGATTAACTGTTTCAGTTGTGGACTGAAACGTATGTCCAACTTTGGCCTGTGGGTGGCGCTAAAGGGTTTAAGAATCAGTTGTGCCAAATTTAATAAAAACTGTTCTGTAAGCTTCTATAGACTTTTATTAGCCATATACAACAAGGATAATAAGACATTATTATGTCCTCCTTGCTAGGACGCTTAATAGAAGGAAACCTATGATATATTTCCTGTAGATAAAACCTGTACCACAATCACTTTGCTCTCTTAGCTATATTTGTTTACACATGTGCCTATAGCTTTTCAATCATGACATGACAAATGTTGAATAGGAATGCTATTCCCAAACAAATGAAAAGCAACATTTAGAAAATGTATTTACTTTCATTGTGGGCACAAGGAACGATATTACTGCAAATGTGTTAAAGTGAATAATATATCTCAGTGAGCCGGTAGCTAAATCAATGAAGCCCACTCCCAAATACTGCATGTTCCTGCTGCACTTTGAAAGATTAAATATAAGTACATAGTCATTTGTAGATTTAATGACATGGTACTTAAATATCACCAAACACACAATCATTAAAAAGCCGATTAGGTTCAAACAGTTAAAAGCGTCATAATAATCCTGGTAATCATACATGCGCTGCTTGAAGTCAGCATTGCCATTTAATTATTTTTAATCACAACTGCATTAATGTATTCAAGTAAGCAATTTCAAGCTATTCTCAATATTTGCTTTTGTTCTAAAGCCCTCCCTCCCAAAAGACAATCCAATGGCACTGAAAAGACAACATTGACTCTTCCCAGCTTATCTGAGCTGGGCAAAGCTACCATTGATCCCCACACACCTTCTCCCATCTTTGTTGACATCCCAAATCACCACACAACACTCACACCAGCACCAGCACTCCAGCTCTTCCTCCAGGCTCTATTGATCCAGCCTGCTGTGCTCCAAGCCCACCGAAATATCATCTTCTATGGTTTGAAAATTAATTGAACAAGGATCCCAAGAACAGTTATACAAGGCATGATAATAGCCCTGAATCTGGCCTTGAGGCAGGGGGATTATGGAGAAAGAGACATAGCCCATTGCAGACACCAGAAGCCCTGAGAGCATCAGCCAGGGCAACTAATCCCCATATACTGGTTAGGATGAGACTCAGATAACCATGAGAGGCTCCATCGTGCAAGTTTCAATTCACAACTTGTGTTGTGCCACACTCACAAACACCCACCAGAGGGTATGATTACATCCATGACTATGCATAAATGACCTGAAGTCACTTCAATTCCAAAGACTTAGTCATGAGTTTGAGATGTGTTAGAATGATGAGCAACACTGGGATAGACTATAATTTCCATTTCATCACTGTAAATAAGCATCTGATTATCAGGGATACAACAACTGAAATAAATGTATTCAACTAATAACAAACTCTTTGCAGGGTATGTTTGTGGTTGGTAGAAGATCTCATGGTTGGATTTATAAAATCATGGAAACTTGAGTTACGAACATCACGGACGAAACAAAATTAATTCATATTTCTGAAAAGAAAGCCTCCGGATTGTATCATAATTTCAGGCAACAAACAAAAACATCTCGTCAAATAAATTCACTCAACAAAATATTTTTATGAAAACTGTTTTTTTGATATCAAATAAAACCTGTAATTACATTTGTTTGTTGTAGTTAATACAGGTAGCCCTTTTGTAATACAAACTCTCATAATTTTCTGCCTATATGGTGTTATCCTGCATTAACGTTTGAATATATATATATTGGGTCACTGACCCATGACCTTATTTCCGTCTAGACCTCATCTATTTTTTTCAGTCAGCTCCCACCTCCCTCCTTTGGCTAAAATGCCAAAATTGGCAAACATTATTTGAAACTAATGTACAATTAGTCATTCTGCAATGTATAAATAAATATGTTTACACTATGATGAAACAATTTTACACTATAATGGCAGTTTACAGATCTTTTTTTTTTTTGTTAGACATGAGTGCTGCGTCTCTAACGAACCAGGGTATGTTTGAATGGTTGGCAAAGTGCTGATATGTTTAAGAGTTAAGCATCCACATATGGACAATTCTCACACTCTGAGGATTTACTTTGGGATTGTGTGATTTTTGTCCTCCCCATTGGAGTCAGTTGGTCTTAAGATAAAAAGAGCTTAAAAAGATTATCCCCCTGGCTTGCATGCCATTATCATTAATCAGTGAATATTGATTGCTCTGTCCTTTTACATTTCAAGTTCAGGCCTTGGTTAATCCAGATATCCTTTCTAGAAAACACACACACACACACACACTGAGAAAAGCCTCAGTGCTGCTTTGCGCTGTGGCAACCTTGCAAATAAAATTTATTTGCAAAAAGGCTGCCCTTTCTGCGCCTCGTGACTAGCAGATAAACTCAGAGAATACAAATAACCTACACCACAATGGTTGTGAAATAAGTAAAAAAGGCTTGCAGATGTAATTGCACATGTACCAGAAATGGAATTTGTCTACATTGTAGCATTTTGTGTGGGATTAAAAAGGCTGAACATGATCGACCGAAGAGGTCACAACTGATTGTGTTGGTTTACTGCTCAAAACCTGCTTCCACGCATCTTTGATCACGGCTTTGAACAAGTGACCACCCAGTCCTCAGACAAAGAACGCAGCTTCATGCAACACTAGCAGAGAATATATTGACCTTTCTTGCTTTGGATCCTTCACACTACACATGCTTTGTTCATGACTGTTGGTTCACACTGACTTGATAGCAAGAGTGCAACTTGTTCATGACAAGAATGATGAGAGATGTCTGGCAGAGAATCATACCCATTCTCACTAAATGTAACGTTACACAACACCACTATTATATCTATCATTATTACACATCATTATTGGCAGTGGTGGCTCAATGGTTAAGGCTCTGGGCTACTGCTTGGAAGATTGTGAGTTCAAAATCCTGGCACTGCCAAGCTGCTACTGTTGGGTCCTTGAGCAAGGCCCTTAACCCTCAGCTTTTTTTTATCCTTTATTTATTACTTTTACTCCTCTGTTTAAAAAAGGTCATTTAAAAGACCCATAAATTAAACAGACTAACATTGCAGTGTCTGAATTCATTTCCTATTTACTATATATTGCACTATTTGGGGTGCAGCCATTTTGTAGTGTTGTCCAAATTCTCAGTGGACAAATTATATTCTCTGGATAGTTCACTATATTATTACCCATAGTGCACCGTGAATTCAGTGTAAAACTGTTGCACACTTCTGCACTGCATAGCGACTTTTTTTAGCTTGAAATTTACATGTCAGAATAGATATACTGTCCAACTTTGTATGCAAATGCAAATAAGAAATGTTGTTTAACAATCACTAAAGCCAACATGTACATGTTAGTGGTGTATTTAATACAGAAAATTGCTTTTATTACTATAAATACTTCTGTATTTATGTAGTTTCAATTTGCTAGGTAATTTTTAAAGTTCAGATTAATTATGCAGACGGCGGGTCACGATGATGTGTTTCCGGAACACTCACTAGTAAATGTTGTCTGAATTCAGTCTGATGTTTCTGTTATTGCTGCCCCTATATAGTGCTCTATATCGTCGCACAAAACATGTACCTCCACTTGTTGCGTTTTTTACTTTTTTTCATATATGGAATGTGGGCAAAAGCCTCTATCTACCCACAGCACTTGACATCTAAATGACCAATGAAAAGCTGACAAATCACACCATCAATTTTGGATTTATTTATTATGTATGATACTCTCTATGAAAAAGTGTTTTTTCGTGTTCCTGAATTTTTTTTATTTTGGAGATACATGCTTTTCATTGGACAGCAACGATATAAAACAGTCTATACAGTAAAATAGTGAATTAGTGAGTGAGGGAGAGATTTCAGACACAGCTCATGATTTACCAAAACACTGTAAATGCACTGCACCATCATACCCGCAGATGTTTTGGAAGTCATGTCGTCACATCATTCCCAATAAATGTAATTATTTTCCATTCTCTATGTTATCAGAACACCCTCAGCATCACTGCAGGTCTATCCTCAAGCATGTCAAGGAGAAGTGGAGTACCACATATTCATCTGTAAATATGAATTGAGCTTGATCAATAACCTAAAGAATGGCTTAAGGCTTAAACCTGTTTCCTCAGCAGTGGCAGAAACCCCTTCTGGGCAGCCGAGACATAGCCAAGAATTATAAATAACAGCAGTGTCTAGGTCAATGCACTGAATATAAACTTGCTAAACAGTGACAGTTATAATAATGCAGTGATGATTAAATAATATTGGAAGCAAGCTTTGCATATATGTATAATTTGAAATTATAGCCAACCTGTCAGAAACTTTGCAAGAAATAATGGAATAAGTTATACTGAACCTGCAACAAATAAAAAAATAAGACTTACACAAACAATGCTAGCTAAAGATATTTCAGTATACATCTTGCTTGATCATTCAGCACTGCAAAATTTACAGCACATGCCAGTGAATGGTTTATGTAACTTTGTTCAATAAATCAATTATTCAAGATTCAGCATTGGGTACTGTCACGATGTGTATCCGGGGTTGCGCGGACGCAAGCATGAAGCCGCTTCTAACTTCAAACATATTTATTTTACGGACTCAGGCTTAAACATACACGAATACAAAACATGCCGTGACACACAACACAAACACAAGCGCATGGCGGCCGTCGCTCAGCCGCGTGCATGACAACTAGGTAATATATTAGGATTGTATCAGTGTTTATATCCTGTCTCGTCTGTCAGAGTAATCCCACCTGTGTCTCGTTCATCTGTGTGATTAGTGCCCCTATAAATATCCCTGTGTACCCTTCTTGCTTTGTCCTTTGTTGCTTGTTAAATGTCACGCTGTGTTTGTATTCCATGTAGTCTATGTTTGTTTAATAAATGTATGTTTAAACGGCTGTTGTGCTTGTGTCCTGCCTCCCCACCGCAACAAGAATGATAAAACGAAGGACCTAAAAGAAGTGCACAGCAAGCCGCACAACGAGGGCAGCCAGCCTGGAGGAGCTGCTGGCAGAACTCGGGGAGCATCAATGCTGGTTCGATGACATTGCCGTCTTCGTGGTGGTGATCACCACGCCGGGGCGGCCTTAGCCACCTGGGAAGTAGAGGGCTTGGCCAGGATCCACCAGGAGGGCAAGGAGCGGCAGACCCGGCTCGACGTTCTGGCCGCCTTGGTGGCGTCGTTTGTTGCGCTGTGACTGCTCGCCCGTCCCACCGCGTTGCCGGGCCAGCAGCAGCCACTATGCCACCCCACGCCATTCCACCTATGCCCAATCGCACCACTGGAGAAAGACGGGGGGAGCCCTGCCACGCCTCGTGGCCAGCCACAGAAGCCACGTGGCACCAAGCCAGCCCGGTTCTCAAGCCTCCCAGGAGTGGAAAGAGATCCCCCTAGAAATCTTTTGGGGGGGCCTGACGACCGCCGAGGTTGTCCCTGATGCCGCGGAGGGCATGTCCCAGTTTCTGGATGCCATGAAAGGCGTGTCCCAGTCCCCTGATGTCACAGAAAGCATGCCCCAGGCCTCTGATGCCGTAGAAGGCGTGCCCCAGGCCCTTAACGCGGCAGAGGGCATCCCCCGGGTCTTGGACGCCACATTGAGGAGCTCAAGGAGCTCAAGGAGCACCTCCTGAGACCATCTCAGGTGTAGCACAACCGGAGGCCAGCACTAAGGTCGCCCCGTCCCCGGGCTTCGGGGACAACACTGTCGCTCTGCCTCCTGCCCCCATAGAGGATGTCGTCGCACCGCCCCCGGGCTTTGGGGACAACGATGTCGCCCTGCCTCCAGCCCCCATGGAGGACATTATCGCTCCTCCGTGCACCTGCGAGGTTGAGGTTGTCGCTCCGCTCCCTGGCTGTGCTGGGGAGAGTGATTGGCCCCCGGCACTACGCCCGTCTCCGTGTCACCACCCGGACAGGAATGGGGAGCCCACAGGCCCGGGGCCCCCCCGTGAATACCGGTGTGGGCACTGCAGAAGCAGCGCCTTACCGCGTGAAAATATTCATTTTTGTTCATTAAACAAGTCACAAATCACTAATCTTTGTTCAGTTGAATAGAAATTCTAAAACAATCTCATTGAAAACACAGCTGAAAACTGAAAGCTTTGTTTACCAGAGAAATTAATCACCTTTTTGTTTTTCAGCGTAAGTATGCACTAGTTCTTTATTCTCTTTGAAATAATGAACTGTGAAAAGATGTGAAAAGTCATTTTCCTAATCAATTGGCTCTTTTGCATTGGCCTATTACCCCAGAATAAACTTTTTTCCCCATTTTGATCATAGACATCATATTATATTCAATCGTTCATTCTATACTTTTTCCTCATTTCAGCTTTCATCTATCAGACAGTAGGAAAGTGAAAGGATGATTCTAAAGTCAACAGTAACGTAACAGACTGTATTAATTGTTCCCTAAAGGACTGTTCCCCACATATTTCCCTCCAGGAAAGCCACCCTTCATTCAATTTCCATGAAAGTAAGAGGCACACATTTGTGAAAAAGCTTTATTCAACAGCAGAAAACCAACATGGAGATTCTATGCTAGGGTTTTAGTAGAATTATTTTCATACTTGTTACCTACCTAGGTTTACACCCGTTAAAAATAGCAACATCCTTTCCCATACAGATGTGCTCTTTGATTCTGCATTGCTGTCACAGTCTATTTATGCATAAATAGCCTCTCCTAAGGACCTAGGTCCTCATACTGTCAGAGAGAATTGGGTAGCTACCACTGGATGAGTGTTTGGAGAGGGCACAGCGGCCTGGCTGCATGGGTCACCAACAGCTCTGGGCCTGAACGTACGATTCACCACATAGTTGAGGTGCAATGATAGCTGGCCTAAGAGAAAAGGGAGAGTGAGTGTGGAAGAATGTGGGAGGGTGAGAGGGGGCAGAAACAACATGCCATGTTGGCCAGAGAAGAAACACGTGTGGCCAGGCGCCTGCAGACATGTTTGGGGACCGGCTCTGTCATGCTGTATTATCTCTGTTTTATGAGCACTGCTCCTGCTGCAGCCCAAAAATAAGGTTCATTTTTAAGAGAGAAGAAAAAATTTAATAAAATAAAGAAAATTTAACAATCCGTACATGCTTTGACAAATGTGTTGGATGTACTGACTAGTTTCTTTGTGAATAACAAGTGACAAATGTGTTGGATGCTTTTTACATGCAGCAAAAAGCAGTGTTCTTGTTTACTACTTTATGTGATTTTGATATATCTTTTGGCAGTGTAATTGTGCTGTATATACATTTAATGAACCTCGGTAATAATTGGTACAAGTATGACTAAAACACTAATATAATTTCAGTTATTGTTCAGCAGATGAGTAATGTGTGAAAACAAACAAAGCCCTGAAAATAGCCCTACAAATGTCACCATCATTTTCAGAAACACACTATATGGTTGTTTCCATCACAACAGCCACTCAGCCAATAAAGGTTATAATGTGAATGTGAATGTGGAGAGTACTAGACATTTATAATTGTGCCCAGCACACCTATTACCAGCACATTGAAAGCCACCTTTTCTTAGCCAAACCTAAACAGATGGAGTGATGATTGATCAATGACGCACACTATGGATTTTTCTGGCAGCGCAATTTGTGAAGGTAATGAATGTGTCATATCAGTCAGGTTAGTGTACGATGTTCTCAATCTCAGCCACCGGGGCCACTGCCGGCGGTGCGCCCAGCTGCTAGCCTGAGTGGGGAAGTGATGGTTCAATGCCCTCTGACAGGCTGCTCTGCTGAGGAAAAGGCTGCTATGAACCCTTCAGGCTTTAACCGGTGTCAGGCACTCTCACCCTTTCACAGTTTCCTTCCTATGAGGCCTTTCAGGGCCTGTGTCTGCTCCTTTGATGAGGATCTGGTTTTCTATAATGCTTTATACAGCTTGTGTTTTAAAGCTCTTAAAATATCAGCCCAACTTAAGCTCTGCTCTTAGGTAGCAAAGAACAGCTGCATTATATATTAAATTAGAAACACCAACTATGTCATCTATTAGATGATCAAGTGCATGTGGTGTGTTTTAATGTGAACCCTTTTGAGGTTTTCAATGGTAAACGTCATTCCAAATATGTCATAAAGACAACACTTAATGCAACCTGCAACCACCTTACGTGATGGCCACTTTCTTCTGGTTCTAGTGCAGAGGACATTTCTTTTTGGCAGCATTAATTGTTACTATGCTTTCCGATGTGCACATAGACCCCACCAGTGCTGACAAGTATGAAACAATGAGCCAACAAAAGAATAATAACTCTGCTTACAAAAAAGGGACCCTCACACATCTCCCTGAAACAACCAAAAGACGAACAGATGAAGATGAAGAAGAGGCCGGTGGTGCAGCAAAGACATGGAGAAATGGACACCGGAGCAGTGGAGCACCGGAGCAGTGCAGTTGAGTTGCACATAAAGGTGTGAAAAAAAGAATAAATATAAAGAATTTTCTTTTTTTTTTAACGCATGAAAGCCAATTTACCAACTTGGCACAGAGAGATTTGATGGCTTTAAATGGGTGATCAGTGTGAGTTGTGGATTTTTGCTTGAGTGCTTTAATTAATAAGCAATTTTGGGCTTTCCTGTGGGAGTGATAAAGCAATTTGCGGAGTGCACAAAAAGAGTGGGCTGATGTACAAACAGATTCATTTGCACATGTTCTATAATTTACTTATCCTGAAGGGTCTGAGAGAGGTTATTATTTGTTTTGTTACACACTGAATACAATTTGACATACAAATATTTTATATCAGCAGTTACTGAAAAATTTATAAGAACTGGCTAAATATTGGATGTATACTACATGTGTAATGTTTCTCTTACAAATGTCACAGCCTCTCAATAACATTAGTAATGTAAGAACCGAGTTCACAGAAACTCAAAGGAAGATCCAAGTGCAGAGCTTTATTGGCAGATACAATCCAAGAGTGTTGGTCAATGGTACAGGCAAGGAGTCAAGAAAACCAGAAAGTCAGACAATTGGCAAACACAACAAAAGGGGCAGGCAAAACTCGTAAATGATGAGACAGGCAATAGATTCGGTAACCAGATAATCCACTCAGTTTGAAACCGCTTGGTAATGTCATCCAGGGATAGGCAAGACTTCGCAACTAGTCCCAGTAAGTGTGTGTCTTTATATGCTGACTGTAGTGATGACGAAATGTGAGACACGTGTGTGAACCGGAAGTGCTAGAATTCGGGTGATGGGGACCTCTGGTGGTGTGGGGTGGTATTACTAGTGGTGTTGTCGGTGGAGACCGTGACAAGTAAGCTTTTAATACAGTAAAAATATTAAATAATAAAATAATTAATATACAGGGATTTTAGATATATGCATTATTGAGTCTGCTCATTGCTAAGTACAGCAGTTTACATACTAATTACTGTAAATGGCTGGAATTTTGCTCATGCTGTCTGGATTTTAATGATTATTCTCAACCCGATCTCATACTAAATTCATAAGGATTCTAATAACAGAGTAATTTAGTTGAATCAGTCATAAAAAGCTGCAGCCACTAACCCCACCCCCACATAACCTTATCCATTCCTTACATTTTTTATACAACTTTACCCTTTCCTTTCCAAAACTAAACTAAATCGCAAGATTCACATTTTTTTAAATTTGTTGACAATTTCCTGTTGATATAGGTTCCAATCTCACTTGGATCACATTAATACTTCTTTAACATGCTTTATGCTTTGGGACAATCTTTGTGACGATTTAAGATAGTTATGGGCATACATTTATGCATGTCTGAGACATTGCTATGGCCTTTAAGATAGCATTTATCATCAAACCCACCCCAACACACACACACACACACACACAGATTGAGAGAGAGAAAATGGACACTTGAATTTTTGGTCCTGTCAATAGTCAGCTCTTGATACACTATTGATTGTCTTCTCTTACAGTCTGCTCAGCCTCAGTCTGTTTGTGCAGTTTCTGAACCCTCCAAAGGGAACATCATCAACATCGTTATTGATAGTTTTTGTTGTAGGTTTTTTTTTTCAGGCAGATGAGCACATTTAACTGATCTGTGAACTGGTCATTGAAGAGTCACTCGATGAATAGAAGGCTGATCAGGCACTGGTGGTTGCTGTAGTAAATGGCAGGGGAACACAGGTAAGGGCCGCTGCTGATTGCCTGAACTCAAGAGGCACTGATGAGAGAATGTTGCCACTGTACAATCACAGACAGGCTGCAACTCGCTCCAAGTGATACAGAGAATGGAAGCTGATCAAGAAGAACTATGAAGTTATACAAACTAAGAAAGAAGCCTGATTTGGAGAACTACAAAGGAAATTCAGGTTCCTCTGATGAAGAGACATCAAATACGGCGTGATTGCAGAGAACTAGCACTAAGGGAAGTGTGCCGTCTGCAAGCATGCAAGGCCTGGCTCTTAAAGGCTCCGCACTGAATTAAATGCAATTAGATTCAGCCCTAAAAGCCTTTTAATTTATAAGATTAGAGAGCAATTGTTTAACAAGAGCGTTTGATCAAACTGATAACTTGTCATTTTATTTTAAACATTGATAGCAGCTACAGCGAGGTATTGGGCAATATTCCATCTTCACTGTTTTGTATGTTTGTTGTGTGAGTCAGTGTGAGTCAGTGTTGTTGTGTGAGTCAGTGTTGTTGTGTGAGTCAGTGTTGTTGTGTGAGT
>JAOUQW010000014.1:4747459-4770101 GCA_028565825.1 Olivaichthys viedmensis
AAAAAATTGGCTAAAGAAAAAAAGGTTTAAAATCTACCATAACCCTTTTTAATGGCCACCTTTAGCAAAAGGTTTATTTAAATTCATTTTCTTTCTTACCCCCCCCCCCCCCCCCCCACACACACACACACACACCTTAATAGCCTCCTACAAGGAGCCACAACGATTTGTGTCCAGAAACAGCAATTTCTTCACAGTACTTCATATAATACCCACTCACAAGGAGGTTGTTGTGTTTGGTAGAAAGAGCAAAAGAGGCCACACAAAAAAAAAAAGAAAGTGTAAATTTAACAATTCTTACACAACAGCTTCTGGCAAAGCCCTCAGGATCAAATTCAATTCTGGGAAGATACACACTAAGCCTTGTCATTCACAGTGCCACTTTTGAAGAAAGAAAAATAAAATAAATAAAAAAGCATGTTGATGAGGCTGGCACAAGGGTTTTTCCAGGACAAAGGCTTTCTCCCTCCTCATCCTTCCTCCCTTCTGCCATTACACAACTACACAGCCAAGCATAAACCACCAACACAACTGAACAGCACAAACTGCTCTGTAAATATATTGTTTGCACACACATACATAGATAGACACACGTGCGTGTGCATCGTTTCATCCTTTTATCATGTATATCATCTAGCATGAATGGCAGTTATTATTAGCGCAAATAGAATTTGCTGTGCAAACCTGCATCCCAAATCTCCATCCTCCTCCTCCACAATAGTGCATGTACTTTCCCATTTTCATGCTGTAATTAGGCTCTGCCTTGCAGAGAAGCCTCATGTACAAGCAGGAGTGTGCAGTCCCGAGTCTATTTACTTTCAATCTGGACTTTGCTAATTATCTACACTGCAGAACTAATTACGCCTCTCTTCAAAGCCGCTCCCGATGTGGCTCAAGTCCCCCTGTTTACAAGGTGGACTGAATCGTGACATTTATGGATAACTGAGTAATAACCATGTTTCAAGGAGAATGGGCACACAGAAGCCCTGCAGCTTGATTACTACATAAACACAAATCATTTGGTCCTTATTTCTCAACTTTTGTTGTCGGAACAGAAGAATGCCAAAAGAACCACTTCAAAAAGCAGGCCAGTTTCAACATTTGCTCCCGATGCAAAATGGAGCTATTTTCTCGATCTAAATATTTATTCCATTTGTTCATTTTGCAGTACTAAGATCAGCGGCTGGCACAGTGCTCTTTGTTACAGTTTGCAGGGCTCTATTAGCATAAAAATCAATCGTGTGTGTAGGTAAATGTGGCCCACCAGCAGAGTTTGGCAATGCAGAGGAAGCTCATCAATGACAAATGAGCCTGGGCTTGCCATTTTTTAATCAGAGATATGATTACAGAGACTGCATTTGAGAACTGGAACAGATGGAATAAATTTATCCTGTTTAAGTTCATGATGCCTTAACTATTTGATGCTGGTGTAATTCGTAGATGGCAAAGGGGACAATCAGTGATTTAGAAAAAGACAAGCTGGCTGATAGAGAGTTCTAGAAGTAAGAATCAGCTGTCAGTCATCTTGAGAAAATAGGTTTTGTACCAACACTGAAGTCAAGTACACTCATGATGGCGGTAGAGATGATCCTGTTGATCTCCTAAAGAGTTATGGAGTATAAGCAACTGTCTTCACCTAATGCTTTACACGCCATAAAGATGGTGAAAACAAAACACATTAAAAAAACATACTGTGTAGGGTTGAAACCATTAATTCACTCTGAGTAACCAAACAGAGGGTAAGCTGATGCAAAATTGGCAGCCTTGGTCAGTGGTTAAGGATCTGTGCTAATAACTGGAAAGTTATCAGTTCATATCCCAGGAATTCCAGAGAGCCAGTGTTGGGCCTTTGAGCAAGGCCATTAATCCTCAATTGCTCATCCTGCATTGTAGCCTCACTCACAAGTTGCTCTAGATAAAAGCATCTGCCAAATGAATACACAATTAAAATGCCATACAGTACACACCATAAAATGTACACAGTGTAGCTTTTGTAGCAATTGTGTGACTAAGTATCCAAACAGTTAACGAGACTTAAAAGATGATTTTTTTTGTGAGAATAAGAAGAACAAAAACAAAGGCTGATTAAAGTTCAGGGCTACCAAAAATTTAATTCAAGAAAGAGTTTAAGTTTATTAAAGTTTGTTACAAGAATATTGATGTATACTTGAAGAGAAGTATGCCAAGTATCAAGTATACTGTACGTACAGTTTACTTTCTAGTATTCTTGAAAAGAAGTACACTAGTTTACTTTTGAAAGACTAGCATTTTCAAGTATACTTGGAGAGAAGTAGACTAGGTGCCAAGTAAACTATTACCATACAATGTGCCAGAAATGCATTTTTATCATGCATTTTCATTTGTAATTGTAGAAAAGATTTCAAACCCCCATTACTCAAATTCATATCAACTTGATTTTACTGTGCAGCCATTTGGCCGACACTTGTTGTCTTTGCTCTGTAATAAAGGAGTCATGACTCATAAAACTAACCAGTGAACAAAAGACACAACAAACAGTTGTCAGAATTCATTCAAAACTTTGGTTTTAAAGCCAGTTCATGGACTTCGGGTGGCACAGCAGTAAAGTGTTTAGCCTGTGGTTGGGAGGTTGTGTATTTGAATCCTGACTATGCTAAGGATGGCCTTCCTTGCTCCTTTGTCAATCAGAGTGTTCAGGTGTCCTTGAAGGTAGAAGAGCAGCATTTGAAAAGATGTTGCAACTTTTCGTCTCAGAGGAAGGTAGTGTTTGTGTGCTATGTGGAGAATGAACGAGATTTTGTGATTGTCTAAATTACCTAAATTGTCGTTATACATGACAGGTTAATTTTACATTCATGGTTAATGTTATGGTATTTTGTGTTTTTCATATGGATTGATAGTATCGTGTAAATTGTCCAAATGGTTTAATAGGTGACCTTTGACTTATTCTAGATGCATTTAATGGTTTTCTAACAGGATTCAGCGGTATTTTGTATGTGGGCTCAGTGGTTAGGGCACTGGGCTACTGATCATAAGGTCGTGGGTTCAAGCCTCAGCACTGTCAAGCTGCCACTGTTGGGCCCTTGAGCAAGGCCCTTAACCCCCCCTGCTCCAGGGGCGCTGTATCATGGTTGACCCTGCACTCTGACCCCAGCTTACCGATATGCAAAGAATGAATTTTACTGTACTTGTATGTACTTGAATAAATAGCATTCTATTCTATTTTACAGTCTGGTGGTTTCTGATGGTGTTAATAGTAACCTAGTGGTAATAGGCAGTGGTGTAATGGTGATTCAATGGATCTTTTTTTAATGCAAACAGTAAATTATGTATGTATGTGGGCTACTATTTGCAATGGTAGTCATGATTTTGGAGCTTAACACAGGATTATACTGGTTTTATTGGCCATTGGGCTGGTTTTGTCAAGCAGACCTGGAAACCCTGGTCTCGGAGGAAAAAACACAGGTTTTTCATAATAATTTAGCTTCTACTTAGCCTGCTGAATTTCCTTCATTGCTGAAGAAACCACAGAAAACCCAGAGGGAGTAGCAGCATAGTGCTTTCCACACTCAGAATATCACTTAAAAGTGGAACTGTTTAATTCATTTTCTTCCACAGTTTACACCTCAAATACAGTGCCTGACATTCTGACCAGCCTGCTCAATGCGAACTCCAATTTTTGCCTCAGTGCTTTATTTTATTAGTAGCCTTTTACGGTGTTTCCCAAACCAGGTCCCAAAGCTGCACTGCACATTTTAGTGTGTTTTCCTGCTCAACATATCAGCATATCATATCAACATATCATGATAGTGCAAACTGCACTATCAGCTCATTAGCAAAGCCCTCCATCAGGTTAAAAATAATCTGTTAGAGCAGGAAATGTGCTAAAATGTGCAACTCCAGGAGCAGGACTAGGAATCACTGACCTAGTAAGAGCTGTTCCTGCTACGACTTCAGCCAAACCTTGTCCCTGAAGGTAAGAAGGAATGTGTCCCAAACACAAACTGCATCCTTATGAGGCTTTATCAGCCATACACTGAGTGAGAAGACAGATTTCAGAGAAAGTAAGATTTCAGAGACATTTCATACGCATGATCTGTAAATGTAGTTTGATTAGCTGTTGGATAAAAATGTTAAAAAAAGAAAGAAAAAGAAGTCATTCCACCAGGCAGCTCAGACTTTTATTTCACTTTCTCTTATTTTCTTTCCTTGCTTTTATGCTGCCAAGTCAAATGCCTGATAAGTGAATCTTACGTGGTTTAATAAACTCTTTGTACAGAGATTTAAATGCAGTAATCCATGTAACACAGTGCATGAATGTGCTTGGTACTTGAAGTATTCATCAAGTATCTGGTACTTAAGCAATATTTATAAGTAAGTAGGGTGGAGTGAAAAAAGTAGGAATTTGCAACAAAAAAAAGAAAAGAAAAATATGACAGCAAGGTCAGTTACCCTTTCTCTCAACAAAGTTTCTCACTAAAGCCTTGCGACACCTCCGTACAATATAAGAGGGATCATACAGCTTCACCCACTGACTTTGATCAGTGAAGCTCCAGGCCTCTCAGAAAGAAGCGGGGCCTCCTGAGTGGGCCAGGATAATTAGGGCACTTAGACGTCGTCAAAGTCGTTTTGATGACACTGATGTGGGAGATTGATATTCATGCTCCACTTGCCACCCTCTCCACCTGAGCGTGGCGTTTACTTCCCCATGCAATTAGTACCTGATGGCGAGGAGATGACAAAAGTGGAGCCGGGGCTATATTAGCATTCAGCGGCATGCATTTTACAAGCTCCGAGCAGTATAACCAACAGCTATGTTGGCCCTTTTGACACGGTCAATTTCATACTTGCAGAAATGAAAGACTTTAAATTTTCTAGCCGTATTACCATCAATAGATATTTTAAGTTTATGAATAGCAAAATGGCCGGGCACAGTTTAGGCAACTCATGCAAGACTTGGCAAAACAAACATACTGCTGAGAAGCATCAGAGGGCCAAGACTTAAAATCAGTAATCTACAAGATTGGCCCTAATATTTTAAAGTAATAGGTTGGCACATAAAAACTTATTTAAATTCTCTTCCTAAAAGTATGCAAATGAAATGCATGAAAAGATTTGCTTCTGCGTTATGAAAGCTGAAGGAGGACTACAACATATCCGAAGGAACCCACTTATAAAACCCCCGGCCTCCCAATAATGCAGTGCCTCTTCCTATTCATGTAGCCACAGTGCCATCCAGTGGCAAAGACTCTCAGATCTAATCAGCAGAGTGAGACGTGGCAATGAAAAAAAATGAACAAAATCTTCTGTCACTTTGTGCTCGATAAAATGAAAAGAATAAATGAAAACTCTTGTAGTTCATTTCTTTAGTCAGTTTAGTCATCTTTTTTATTATCTATAAAAAAAAATCCCAGCAACCATTCTGTTATCTGATCAAAAGAAATCTATAATGTATAAAAATGTATCCACCCTTTGCTACCCAGAGAACAACTAAATGAATGTAAAGAATTATTTCACTAAACAGTGATATCTAACAGTATTTAAGAAAAGGCAATCAATAGAGAGCCGCTGGAATGTACCAACTGGAACTGACTGGTGATTAATTATTTTATCCCAGTTAATATAAAGTAATGCAGATACCTTTTTTTCCCCCCACAATAATTTAACACACCCACATCATTCTACAATGATCATAAAAGGTCCCAAATGCACAACCAAACACTCAAAAATAAAAAATAAAGAATAAAAAATAAAATAAAATATATCATTACAGTGTAGACAAAACTGATCACACAACACAAAGTAAAAAAATATATGAAAAAGGAAACTTCTGGGCAGCATTTTCTCTTTTGGTTTTGTGAGAACAACACACTTTCAGTTTTCATAACAACAAGACTTCTAAAGAATACAGATATATATTTAATTATATAAATATATCACAACAAAATAGGCTAAAACTGTTATAAAAACATTATTGGTTACAAAAGACAAGAGAAGTTTATGCATATAAACTTCAATAATTTAAATGATAAAAAAAATGAAAAACAATATTCTCACATTATTTTCAAGCCCTGATCAAGCGTCCTTTCCTGCCTGAACTTTTTTTTCTGCATCAGTGAGGAAGACGCCAAGATGCTGAAGGTAATTCACCAACAAACAAAAAAAGTATAAATACTACTTAAAAAATTTTTATGTACAGTACCCAGTGCGGCAACTCTACAGAATAAGTTAGCATGGGGCCATTTACAGTTATTTACAGAGTTCGTAAAATAAATGAACACTTTTGTGAGTGGAAATGAGAACTTCAGGTAAAAATGAAGGTTGCAGTGGGGGGGTGGGGAAGACAATCAAACGTGTTCATGCACACTGTCATCAAAGCAGCAGTCGCCAGAGCAACGTTCTCACGAGGAGGAAGAAAAAGAGAAGTGGCAGCAGACAGACGACAGGTTTAACCAGGCAAACGGAGGCCTCAGATGAACATCTGAGCAAGGCATGGCGAATACTAAGGCTTTACAATCCACCCAGGTGCTCTGAGGTCTGCTAAGCTGTACACACAGAGCGCGTTAGTCGACGTCACTGAGGTCACTGGTCGGCTCATCCTGCACTCGGCTCAGGTGGTTCATGGCCCGCGTGAAGGCAATTTGAACGGCCTTGCGGATGGCCGAGGTGCGGCCCTCCATTATTTTAATCTTGTCAATGGTCTTGTCGATCCCGAGAGGAACCATTTTGGATTTAGGAAGCCATTGCCTAAAAAAATGGAATTGCTAATGTGAACTCTCTTTTCTTTTTCTTTTTTAACACATAATGGAAAATGAATAGCATAAAAGCTGAAAACGGTCTGAAGTCGGTTCTTACCAGCTGCGTTTGTTGTCGAAGAAAAGGACGAGGTAGAGCTTCTCTTCAGACTTGTACTGCATTTGCTCTCCAATGCGGAGCACGTCCAGTGGCGGGATCGGAATGGACTCCCCGTTGTGATGGCAGCCCACCCGAGGCATGTGAGGGTCGATTATCTAGGAGAAACAATGATGTACAGGTTTATTAATCCCATACTTTAAATCTGAAGTCCTGGCATGTACATATGCCTACACAGGAAGAAACTTGAGTTCATATTGGATAGCGATTCAGAGATTCAAATAGCTGAATCTTTACACCCCTGCTGTAATAATAAAGGATCCATTAAAATATTAAAAAGGTAGAATGCTGCCATCTAGTGGATACAGAAACGGCATAATTTCTTCCCCAAATGTATTTAGGCATCCGAGTTGAGAAAATACAATCATTTTTAAGAATCCATTGACACAAGCACAAAATCACCATAGTGCACTCATTTAATAAGGACACGGGCAAACATTTGTGCGAGTGTGTGTGTGGCAGGTTCCACCACTCACTTTGTTTCATGGTTGGGGTAAGGATGAAGCACACACACTCACCAAGGCAGGGTAGGAAGGATATCCGCTACATTTTGCCCAAACTAGTTTTAGAGGTTCCAGAACTACTGTTGCAGCATTAGCAGGCATCCAAAAACTGCTGTGACCAACTTCTATGGAAGCAGGAATAACGACAATGTGGTTATGTGGGGTTCACTGCAAACAGAGCAGAACACTTCCAAAGCCATGCTTATAGGCAAAGCGTTAACAACACAGCAAAAACGCCAGCCATATAAAAAACCCCACAATGCATTCACTTGTCCAAACATGATGCAGACTTATTCCAGTTGTTACAGAATACAAAACTGATTGGCTGTCACTGATTTTAGTTTTTCGTAATTGACACTATACTACAAGTCGGCAGTTAAATCTAATGGCCAAACTGCGGTCTAAGAAAACTAAGAAGGTCTATCTTATAACTTTGGGCTACTATTCCTGTTTGAATACAGCTAATGGTGATCAAACACACTCTCAAACCTTCCATCAATACTAACGGATGATTTGTATAGGTGTCCGACCACCACTGACGCCTCAAACTCCACTACCGGCCACGCAGCAGTGGTAAAATAAAGAACTCTGTGCTTTTAAACATTACGCTGAGCTGTTCGTGCACAGACACATTCAGAGAGCTTCCTACTCACCAGCAGCGAGTCTTGCAGCTTTGGCAAAGTTCCCAGTCTCAATGCAAGCGATGAGCTCACTTTTGTCATCCACAGTGTTCCTGCGCACAAGAGCCGGCTTCCCCTTCCCGCACTTTGGGAAACTCAAAGGTGCGCTGCTGGAGAGAGAAAAGGCTTATAGTAAATCTCTGGGGTTCTTACATCTTTAGTTTGTGACAAATACACACCAAAGAAAAGCCATGAAAAAAAAAAAAAATCACAATCACTTACAAAAGGTTTGAATCCAGATTGAAAGGCAGAGTGATTGATGATCTACTGGACATTTATAATCATTTATAATCTAAAGAGTCTTAGTAAAATATAAGCCAAGGCTGATGGGTGTGTGAAACCATGATAAAGTCACTGCATAGCTTGTACGGTGGTTTTGAAATCTGCACATCCAGATGAGGAAGCGGCAAAATAAAACAGTCAAAACCAAAGAGGGGGTATGAATATATTAAAAAACAAACAAACAAAAAAACAAACACTAATCCTCCTCTGATCTTCAAGCCCTGTTCAGTGTATGAAGAGAAAAGTATATTATTGACAATTCTAAGCATGATGAAGATTGCAGAAGAGTTTTTTTGTTGTTTTTTTAACCTGAGCAAAATCAATAATCGGACCATCGGATCTGGTGAATGTGTGAACACATTAAGTTAGCAGAATCCATAACTACCACCAAGGGGGGCTGAAATGGTGACTAATTAGTGCAAAACAATGAGCCTACACATTACTCAAAAGGCTCTTGTAAGTCAAAACTCTTCGGAAGCATACTATGCAAAACTTAATTCATGATTTTTTTTTTTTCTTTTAAACGAGCAAGACTATTGCCTGCACTTACATTTTACATGGTAAGTGTGTGTGTGTGTGTGTGAGATGTAAAAAGAAATGCAGCGTAGTACACAAAGTTTTCAGAGACAGGGAATTTTGGACAAAAGCTGTGCAAGCAAAATGTGAAGCTGTAGGAGGTGAAGTCAGTTGATATTCAGATCAATTCATATCATATGAATATCAACTAGTCTCACCTCCTACAGCTTCAGAAACACTTTGTTAGCACAACAGATGAAGGACTTTTGTCTGAAACGTCCTGGTTTTCTGAAAACTTTGTATACTAAGCTGCAACTGTGTGTGTGTATATATGTGTGTGAGAATGTGTGTGTGTCTGGCATGACTAAAAGTCCCCCATAAGGAAGAAAGAGAAAAAGAGAGAGAGAAAAAAGGTATGTGCACACTTGCATACCGGTACATGAGCACAAAGAAAAGCTTGTACACATAAGTACATAGAAGAACATATTCATTGCTTTCAGGCTTTACAATTCCCGATTTTTACATCACGCGAGAAAATCCATGGAATTTTGGCATCAAATCTGATTGTACGAACATTTTTAAACGAGGTCCCTATGTCATTCTGTGAGATGGTAGCAATGCCATTTGACAAACGAGAACCTAAGCATTTCTTGTAAAATCTAGCGATTACTGTCCTTGCTGATTTGGTGTGTTTTTGGTGAGTCATGCCACATCTGTGAATATGTAATATGTTTTGTGCAAATCTATGCAACCTACCAATCCAGCATTAAACCTTAACACGTCTTGTGTGCTGTCACATTCCTTTCCAATCAAAGCCCTTAGTCTGAAATTCTCAACACAAGGGTGTAGAGTGTAAAACAGCTTTCAAAATGGCCAAGATGCACAGGACCTGCACAGAGTCTGGGCGTTTACTAGCCTGAAAAGCACATAGATAGGGGATATGTTCCCTTGAGCGTGCGTTTTATTTTAGCAGGACAAGATCTTAAACGACTGCGTGTGCTCGAATACATTATATTCAGATGAAATTGGGTATTTGTTTTTGTTTTTTAAGCATACCAACTCCTGATCATTCTCCATATTTGATTGCCAGTGCAACAAATCAGAAATATTGGAAGTGAATGGAAGATGTGCTTGGATTACCACTGATCCTTTGTCTGATCAGCCGTTTGGTTAAACCAGTTTATATTAGCTGCAATGAAATTACGGATGAAAAGGCTTGTTGGCAAAAAGTTTTTAAATTTCATCAACGATTAGCGATAAGAAGTGAAAAAAAAGTTCTGACTTGTGCAGTGGAAAAATGGCTTTTATATCGTCGCTGTCCAATGAAAAACATTAAAATTTTTCAGGAACATGAAAAAACACTTTTTCATATCATTAATCATACACAATAAATCCAAAACTCACGGTGTGATTTTTCAGCTTTTCATTGGTCATTTAGATGTTAACTGCTGTGGGGTAGATGGAGGTTTTTGCCCACATTCCATATATGATAAAAAGTTACAAAACGCAAAAAGTGGAGATACACGTGTTTCATTGGACAGCGACGATATTCAATCGAGTCATACGTTAACCACATTAAGAGAAATGGCAAAACTTTTAGATTTTTAGATATAGATTATTTTGTGTGCATACCTGGTGGCGCCCAGCAGACTGCCGCTGGAGGAGATGCTGGATTCTGAGGCGCACCTGCGGCGAGGCTCCTGTTGCCTGCTGGGACTCGATGCCTTCTGCTCCTCCAGAACAAAACCATTCGACAGACCTGACAGATTCAGAAAACAAGAGAGAGAGGGTCAACATGCATAAAAAATATCTGCAGTGAGAAGAGTGGATTCTGTCTGAGGGGAAAACAAACTGCAGTCTACAAGCAGGCTGAATTCAAGACTGAACACTACACCTGCATTTCATATTATTTTCCCCTTGTCTCTTCATCCCTTACTTCTTAACTTTAAGCCTAACCTGGGGCTCTATTCCATACAAAGACTATCCACTGTGTAACATGGGTTATTTATTGATATATTTAATATCTAGCGGTGTTAGTGATGCTGCACTCCTGTGGGCAGTACCAGGACGTTTGGCAGGCAGCTCCTCTTCGCCTTCGCTGCCCCGGCTGGCACTGCGTGTTCTCTTCCTCGTGTGGAGCAGGGTCTCCAGCCGTGGGATCACCACCGACAGGATGGTCTTGGCACCCAGCTGGGTTTCTTCGCCTCCCGTGGCCTTCTGGGGGCTCACACTTTTGGACTTACGGAAAAGCACAGACGTGCGCCTATTAACGGGAGCAGAGGGCTCGGCCACAGTAGACGTGGCCACCACGCTGACATCGGCGTCGTCCAGCAGCAACCGATCTCGGGAGTGTCCATTCAGCGTCTCCGTATGGTCGAACTTTCCGAGCCGCTGTTGCTCAGAGTTGAGCTCGATGGGGTTTAACGTAGGCGGCTCCGACAAACCGTCTGATTGGATGACAGGGGGGTGAGAATCTGACGGCTCCAGCTTTGGAGGGACGGATTTGTCACCTACAAAAAGACAAAAGTCTTAGTCCAGTTTGTAAAAGAGCTGACAGAAGCGTTATCACACGTGTTAAGGTTTTGAGGAACCGGATGTGAGTGGTCATCATGTTATATATAAAATCATCATTGACGACAGCGAGGCAAGCATGTGACAAAACAAGTCAGGGCCCAGCTGGTACCTTTAGCCCTATGCCTGAAGAGTTATCTTTTCCACATTCATTTATCTTTTCTTTTTTTTAGGCAACACGACCCTCCGTATCAAACCACACAGATTATTCTTAACATCGGATATATTCGCACACACGCGCACACGCACACTTTCTGTTTTTGCTATTCATCATCAGCCCATTGCAAGTTGATTGAAGCACTTTCAAAAAAATCTGGAATGACAGGTTCAAGCGCCACTTGGTGAAAATAGACCAAACAATGGTGTTTCCATTAAAACCTCACAACTGCTTTGTGAAGCATTTTAAACACCACTTTAACGATAAACAATTAAATTAACGGTGTAGTACATGCAAATGTTCAGCTCAAACAAACCTTCCTCTGCTGGGCTGGGCTCTGCTTGTGGCTCCACTGCTGATCTTCCGTGTTCAGAGGAGTGAGACAGGGTGCTCCTCAGATTCATCTCCATCCTCACATCACTGATGGTCTTCTTTAGCAGCTTCAGCCGCTTGCTGCGTGAGGGGCTGGTCTTCATGGCCGTGGTCAGATCCAGCTTCTCCAGAAGCTCCTTTAGCTGCTCGTCAAGCGACATGTGCTGCCTATTGGCTGGGATCAGCAGCCGGTCCACTGAGGGAGAAAATGAAAAGCTTGTGTTTTAATCAATGGCATTGTATTAAACATCAGACATAATCACTGTAATAAACCTACAATAACCTGCAACACTTCTTCTAGCAATTTGCGTGTGCAAAGTTAAGTGCTATCTGTAATCCGTTTTGTTTTTTTTGATATCAGGATAAGATTATGTGTCAGTTGCATTCTGATTGGCGCTTGAAAATGTGCTGATTGATTCCATGGAAACAGATTATTTAGTTAGACAAAGCGCTGGCATGAGGAGAAGGAAATGTTAGCTTGAAATTGTCAGAAATGGTTCATAACATTTTATTCTAGATAAAAAAATGTTACTTTTTTTTTTCTTCAAATAATTTTACTATATTTTAGAGCAGTGATCAACTACTGGTAGCTCGCTGCAGCCTACGAGTAAACCTCGAAGTAGCTCTCACTCTCATTAAGGTTGGAGACCCCTGCCCCTCCAGTATATGTGATAACAGTCTTTATATACAGTATAAATATTTTATTTTATTTATTTATTTTTTAACACAAACATGTTCACATACCATCTTCCCAGGAGAAAGGAGGGGATGCCTCGATCTTTGGAAGTTCACACGTGTGCATGCCAGCTCCTGGCTCAAAGCCGATGCACTCAATGTGGCGACGCGCCTTCCTGAGCAGAACTCCTCCCTGATCTCTCAGTCTGACAGCCGCACGGTAGAAATAGGTGTCCTTGGCATTGTACTTCATGCAGTTTGCAATGATGAGATTGAAATCGGCCTCAAACTCGTCCAGATTATTGTAAACCTGTGCATCTATACGTTGCCTCATGGTGGAGAAGTCCATGGGGTACTTAATGTGGTCCAGGTAATCGGGTACCTAAAAGGAATATGCAGACATTCAGATCTAGTTTTCTTTAAGTGGCATAAGACTATTTCTGACTGCCGTAAATGATAAAAGGAAAGGATATTTAAACATTTATACCAGGAGAAGTAAAAGCCCCAAGACTAAGTCAGCAGGCACGATTCCACCAAGGTTCCGGAACCTTTTGAGGAACTAAAGAGTTCCAGAACTATCCTGAACATGTTCCTGGTTTGCATTTCTACCGCACTGTGAATTATGGTAAATATCCGTTATGTAAAGAACGGAAGTGAGGCAGAAAGATTTAGGGATGGGCATTTCATACAAAATTCTATTCGAATTTAAGGCATTATTCGAATAATATTTGAATATTCAACCTGTCGCCCACCCGCACAAAAGATGCCATGTATGGCACAAAAACAAAAATGCCGTTATCCACTGAAGTGAGTGACACTTTAAACTCGCTACAACCGGCGTGCCATCACGTTTCATATTTAAACTTAATTTAATTTCACAGCATCCTTGCGAGGTGGTGAGTTAATTAACGGCATGTTTAACTAGATAAGTTAACCATCTTCTTATTTCACCCTTTGTTCCTTTTTTTTGCAGCTCGCCACTAGAAGCATGTAGAAAATACAGGTAATGCACCGTTTTCTGACCACAAAAGCATTGTGGAAACGTTCCTCTTTGCTAGTCGTGCCACTGATACAATAAATGCTGTAATCGCTTGATATTTAAACACACATTTTAAAAATGGCAGGCAAGAGGTCATTCTGTGGAAAAAAAACAAAAAAACATCTGGAGCAGAAACAAAAAAGGTTCCTAGAACTATGGTGCAGGAACTAAAACCGGCCCCGATTTCTTCGGTGGAAACACGACTTAAGTTCCTGAGTTCCGGAAGAACTTCCTGAGTCCCTGAAAAGGCTCTCTGAAAAGGTTCCTGCAGTGGAACGTGCCTAGTAGTGCATGTACATCAGCATACTCACATCCTCGATGCTCACTGGCTGTGCAAAGATCCTGGCCTGGTCTTTTTCCTGTAGCTGATCCAACACAGCTCTCAGCAAAATGGTAAATGGGGTAAGCTGTGCCTCTAAAATTGACTGTTGCAGTCTCATCTGCGGAGAAACCAAGAAATGATGAACACGCGCGATAAAATAATAATACAAACGGCAAGCCTATGCAACTCAAATTTATGGTAGCCTCAGGCCTTAAGGACACAATTCATTCTGTGATATGATGTTGGTCTGAGAAAATGCTTTCAATGCTCTTTGTAAAAGTTCTACTCCATCAGCAACTTTTATAAACTGTTTATGTAGTGAGCACCAGGATGAAACTGCATCTGACTGAAATGTAAGTAATGTTTTATTTTTGCAACCGTGTCACTGCAACCAGGCATGGGATGAAGGTGGCCTCTTTATAGGCTCCCTTGGTTCTTTGCTCATCATGAAAGCAGCTAACTGAAACAGTGAACCAGGTCACTACCTCCTCTCTCTTGAGCTTCTCTCTCTTCCTGATAAGCTCCAGCAATAGCCGGGCTCTCTCAAGGTCATGCCTCAAACGATGCCACTCCTTCAGCTGCTCCTTCAGCGCCCGGCTCTCGTCCTCATTGTGCTTCTGCACAAATTAAACGTTGTGGTTTCAGATAACATTATTTAACATTTCAATCCACCATAACTTCACTCAAGCGCAGGGTCTCATCGGACTCAGCGGGACTGACTCACAGGCTGTGCAGTTTTCGGGGATTGTAGGCTGGAGTGCAGTCGCCTGATCAGCGGCAGCCCATTCCGTGATTGTCTCTTCAGGGTCCAGTAGTTCAAGACCAGCTCGACGAATGCCTTCTTTTTCTGAAGAGAAACTTGACTAAGGATTGAGTCCAACCTGTGGCATATATGAAGAGATTACAATGAATATGGATGATCTACATTCACCTCACAGGTAGACTCTAAAACATAACTGACCTTCGTGTGAGGACCAAAGCAAAAACATCAACATTAAGCTATCCTTTCACTTTACCACAACAGACATTTGTGTGCATTCAAACCTAATTGCCATCTTTAGCAGATGAAGCTCCACACATTAAGGGAATGTGTCAGTGACAACCACATCTGTAAAGTGTGGGCAATTACCTCAACCTTTCCTTGTGTTGAGAAAAAAAACGGAAAACCTGTTTCCTTGAAACTCACTTATAATAGAAATCTAAGAGCCATCAATAGACTTTTACAAAAAACACATCATTTTTGTAGAACTCGTTCATGAATTTCTCAGTCAAAGGTATTGTCATAATTTCAGAAATGGGACTACTTTTTTTTTTTGTGTGTTAACGCTATGCCGAAGTAGACACGTAAACATGGCAATACCACAGGTTCCACCTGACGCCGCACGGATACCACAAAACCTATGTAACCAAAATTGCTCTTTACTGTATTGCTGCTCCAGTGTTGGAATTTTTGATAAAACTACATAAGGAACATCTTTAGTAAAGACAGTCTCTTGTTTGTCTCATCGCAACCTTTTTTGTGGTGTAATGGTTGCAGTTTTGTAATTACGTTTATATGGTTGCGTATTTTAAACGTATTCTGACAAAGTTCAACAACAGCCCATAAAACCTGCTGACTCGAAACCCGCCTATAATGTGAGCCACATTATAGGCGAGTTTTTCAGTCAGCGGGTTTTCTGTTGGTGTTGAAATTCTTGTCCGTGGTAATAGCACACATACTACAGACTCGGTATAAAGAGATTAAAAAGTATTCCTTTAATGTAGCAACAACAATTCTCTGTACATCCATGACTCTCTCTTTCCCCATGAGAGCTTACCTATGAGGTGGAAAACTGGGAACAGACATAGCTGGGACTGCTGCCACAGACTCTGTGCTCTTCTTGCTCTTTTTGTTCTTCTGCTTTTTTGTCAGACTTGTTTTCCCATTCTTCTTCAGTGTCCGACAAAGTCCGTTTTTGGGATCGTCGTATATGGTGAGGGGCCTCTTGATGCAGCCGTTGGGGGTGTGAGCGCCGCAATAGGCCGTCTTCTTCACCGTGAAGGTGGGGACTGCCGGCTCGGTCATCTCCTTGATGGGCTCCATCTTCATGAAAAGGCCGGCTTTCTGTGCACAGCTGACGTGGAAGGCTGTGTAGCAGTTGGCCTTGTGGCACTGGATGCAGGCGCCGACGCCCTTCTCCTTGCAGAGGTAGCAGGTGAGCTTCCAGCGGGCGGGTGGAATGTTGGCCACGCCGTCAATGGGCTCAATGAAGACCGTGTTGGAGAAGCCCACCTCGGGCACCCACAGGGCACAAACCACATGGCCCCAGCGATCATCCTCGGTCTTCTTTACGGCACCACCTTTGTTGGGGCAGAGGATGCAGTTGGCGGGCTGAGTGGGAGACTGCAGACAGTGGCGGCACAGCCACTGGCCCTCGGGGATATAGGGAACTCCGTAACATTCCTGGTGCACTGCGAGATTGCACATGTCGCAAAAAAGGATGGCGTTGCTATCCTGACACTCTCCGTCCATACAGATGCAGCACACTGCGTCCTCATCCACCAGGGACTGTGGATCCTGTTGGCCTTGGCTCTCCAGAAACGACTCCTTCTCGAAGCGGTCCACAAGGAACTCAAAGACGTTGGGCGAGACCTGGCTGAAGCCCTCGCTCCGTCTCTTTTCGTTGACCAGCTCCAGCCAAGCGTAGTCCTCCTCATCCATGTCATATTCGACCTCCTCGTCTAGCTCCTCTGGGGTCTTCTCTTCAAACCTGTAATACGCCTGATGTCTTCGCGGCACGGCTGGCAGGTTGTACTCCACAGTGCGAAATTTGGGCTCAGGCAGGACGCAGGACGGTGCCTGAGCCCCTTGTGCGTTTACAGCGGCGTTCTTTTTCAGCCGGTTGTTTTTGAGCCGTGCCGACCGTAACGGGGCCTGCTGAGGTTTCTCCGTGTTTTCCTTATTGCTGGTGCATTCCATGATCTCCTGGGCCACAGGGTCATCATCAGTGATGACGTCGAGCTTGTCGAAGATGCTGATCCGGTGCATGCGACCATCGACTTCCAGCTCCACCATGCTCTGTGCCTGTGCGTATGTCAGGGTCTCCCTGTTTGGTGAGGGTTTGATGGGAGAGGGCGCCCGCTGCAGCGCGGGGACCCTGTAATTCCGTGCTTTCTTCCCCATCACGGACCACCAAAAAGCTGCAGAGGGAAACAGATCTGTATTAGGATTCTTGGTGAATTAAAGAAGGTATTTTCCGTTCACAGCACAACACAGTTCATACAATTACTCATTCCATGTGTGGGGAAACACAGTGGCTCAAGCCGAGACTAATGCTCACGTCAAATTTACACCCGAAATGGTTTTCTTTTGCTGTAAACAAATCATCTGAAATCAATATGGGAAATGCTTTCCAGCTGCCAGAGAGGATGGGAGTGTTGATGGAAGATAAAGGGAGGCCCAGTGTTTCGATAAACACTGCTTTCACGTGACTAGATATCTTTATCTTTATCAACTGGCTGCGGCGCAGCACGTTGCTGTTGTGATAACCGCAGAGTAAAGCCTAAAGTTCTTCAAAAGGCATGGAGAACGGCAAGGCCATTTCAATGAGCATGCTGTCAACACAGTGCTGGCAAAGCCTGCGATTCTGCAAACAGAACGGAAAGTCCACCCATTGTCAGTCTGTGAGAATTACTTCAGCACTGACACCAACTCATCAGGGCTGCACTCTTCAGCCAGGCAACTTGGAGCAGACTTGTACACAGAAATGAATGGACGCCACCGTTACTTCCTGGACATAAACACCCTGTGCATGCACACACAAACTTAAACAGAAGTTATCAGAGTGCCTGAGTGTTCCAGAGGGCAAGAAGAGATTCTTGGGTAATTACTAAATGACAGTTTGTGTTGCATGCCACAGTGTGGGTGTTGTGTTGTGGTGTGTTGTGTTGTGGTGGGTGGGTGGTGGGGCAACACTTACGACCCCAAACCTCGAATCTCAATCATCTCTGTTAGCTGGACTGCTGTGCATTTGTTTCCCTGGTACCGGTTGTGTTCAGGAGACACAGAAAAACCATCGCAATCAGCGGAACTGCTTCTAATAAAGACACTAAACACAGCAAATGGCGCCCAAGCTAACTAAGAAACAAGGCATGGGATTGCTAGAGACCCTTTAAGCATGTCTCACGGTGCTGTGCCTCTACGCGGATCACGACAAGCACAGCCGCACGGATAGCCACCATTCTTTACAACGACAAAAAAACCCCAACAACAACCCGGCGTATCGTTACCTCGGAGGCCCTATGCTTGTAGCTGGAGACAGGGGCAGCGGCTCCTGAAAGCAATGGCGACACGGCCTGCTCGGCGGCTCTGACTCCGCACACAATGTTCTCATCCAAATGGCGCAGGCTGAGCTTCCCGTTGGCAAATTTGAATCGCGCCGACAAGTACGCACGACGGCCTCCAAGGCTGTACGTCCTAAAACGCGTAGAACGGGGGGAAACCGTGTTTAAAAGCCATTCGCGCAGACGCAGCAATGCCCGCTTCCCTGTTAACGCGGAGCAGCTGGCTACAAGCGCTCGCCTTCCCCCCCACAACAATGCGGACGGGCTTCGCTACACGACGGACCGCCCACTACGCGCGAGAGACGTGATGACGTGTCACGTTCAAGCGGGGCGCGACACAAACGTTGTCGCCATGGCTGCGCTCCAAATCAATGCACACACGTCCCCTAAAATAAGTGCGCGAGATGTGGTGTGAAACGAGTGGGCTTCCACGACCTGTGTAGTGCACTACGTAGTCTAATTGAGAGACATTTGGAACTTGGCCCAAGATACGGGTATATATATATATTAAAAAAAAAAAAAAAATCTTTCTTCTTTTTCCTCACAACTGTTTCCGCGCCCTATTGTGGAAATAATCTATTTATTTATCCATTCAAACGGACACAGATATGTTCTTATTGCGCGAGCATGGTCGTACCCTAACTTAAACAGTTAATTAAACCGTAATTTAGTATATTGTATCATTAGAAATGCCACTAAATACCACGACCGTTACTACTAATCGATGGTATTTGTTGTATTTTTGCCGCGTTTTTTTTTACCTACTACATATAAATATATATATATATATTTGTTTACATTATTGTTATGTTATATTTATTATGTATTATGTGTGGAAGAAAGTGCTTCTGGCTTCAGCTCCCTGGACGTTTGAATGCAGACATACAGAGGATACAAGTCTATATTTAAATGCCCCAGAGGGTCCCCCGTGTTTGCCCCCACCCCTCCTGGCGCCTTCGTGCCCCTGAAAGAGACCCTCGGGTCAAGAAACCCCGTACGTTCGCCCGATAACGCTTGGTTCCAACGGCTCTTCGTTCCAAAAAGCACTGCGCGCGTGGACGTTTGCTGCTCACGCGTTGCCTTGGCGCTTTACACGCCAGCGCGCGGCCTCCAATGACGTCGGGCGGTCTCGCGATGTAACGACGCCGACGAGTTCTTGTTTTTAAGAAAAGAAAAGTAAAGTAAAGTAAAAAAAAAAAAAAGAAGAGAATTATTTGTATTGCCTCCTCCTCCTCCTCTTCCTCCTCTTCCTCTTCTTCCTCCTCTTACGCCGCCATGTTGAAAAAGCCCTGATGCCCCGCGAATGACGTCACCAAAGCGCGCTCCTTCCGCCCGACGCTGAGTGGAGCTGCGAACCGCCGAGTGTTTTTTTTTCACCCGCACTGGAGACAAAGCCACGGAACATAATCGCCCTCGCTTCGTGTTTTATTGACCCGTTTTAAACCGCGGGTGAAAACAAGAGAACCAGGAACTTAAAGGTACGTGCTTTTAACACGCTACAGAAAACAACTCTTCGAACTGAGGTCTTAAACGGCCGTAACGACCGGCGCTGTGTGGGGTTTCGGTTAGATCCAGTTCTCGGGTTGGTTCTACTACCACCCGGGATGTGGTTCTGCCCCGCCAGGCAGGTTATTGCCCCCTGTGCCGCGGGCCTCGCTAGCGTGCGACGCTGAGAAAGGCCCTCATTCACCTCGCGTTAACATTTCTAACGTCATGTTGGTGTGCGAAGCCTCGCTTGCCTGCAGTCGCCTCTGTCAGTGCGCTCCTAATCCATGTGACAGTGCGGCAGCGTTAGCGTTAGCGTTAGCTTGAAGAGGTGAAATGTGTTCCTCTGGGCTAGCTGGCTAGCTGGCTAGCTGGCTAATCATCACAACAACAACAACAACAACAATTAATTAATAATGTACTACAGACCACATTGCAAACGTGTTTTTTTTTTGTTTTGTTTTGTTTTTAAACCAGGAACTTGCTTTTACTTTTATCTGCAAAAACGTGACCGACTGTTTTTGTTTATGAATCATTAAAAAAAAAAAAAAAAAAGCACGTTATTGTTGGCTGATTTTAACAGAAATGAGTTTCGGTCGAGCTGAAAAGCAAGTTAGGCATTTTATTTATTTGTTTATTTATTTTAAATTATGATGATGATGATTATTTATTCAGTCTGCATTGGTCGTAGATTCCTTAAAAGGCTTTATTGTTTTGGTGGAAACGTTTGTTTATTTGTTTGTTTGTTTGTTTGTTTACACACACACATATACACACACAAGCTATTCGGTGAGTGGCCGGTGTGGACAGACACAACACTTTAGCTTTTTGTTTTAAATAAGCGTATGAAGGAAAACACTGATGGTAGATTAGCTAACTTCACACACACTCTCTCTCACACACACACACACACACACACTCTCTCACACACAGCGAGGGTCATTTCATTTCCTCGATCCGATATGGTGGCTGAGGTCGCTTCAGTATGCTGTTCTACGTTATTTAATGTACTTGCATGAATCACACACACACACACCGATGCTCTTTGAGTTTGACGATATTAAGCTTTGTGGCTTTTGTTTCAGTGCAGAAACGAGTAGCAGTACCACTATACCGAAGTGCACTACAGTTCCGGGTTAAGTAGCCACCCTCTGTCAAACGCTGTCTGCGAGGTTATAATGTGCACATGGCACTTGGCAAGAGTAATCTAGGTCTATATTGTGTAAAGTCAAGTTTGCATGTTTAAAAAAATAAATAAATCTTATCTGCACTGAATAATTATAGCTTATAATATATTTTGTGTGGAATTGAGTTCTCTTCAGCTCAGTGCAGAAACGTGCTTGAGATGCATTTACATTTATTCACTTTTCTATAAAGCAGCTAACAACTGAAGCAAAATACACCCCCAAGTTAAGCAGTTGTAAGTTAAGGGACTCGCTCAAGACATTACCAGTAGCGTTCTGGCAGTCAGCCTCGCCGTCATTGGGGGGACCATTTAGTTTGTTGTTCCGGCCCAGACAGGGTGGAGGCCCAGGAAATCCACTGACCTGTAGAATAGACCCATTTGAGCAAATTACCGGTTTTGTCCTGGGCCTAGGCATTATGTATGAACTCGTAACTTTTTGGGTCACTAGTATTAACTCGTACTTGGTTTATATTTATGCACATCTTGTATATGATCAACAACTTGTACATAAATATAAGTAGAGTATATACCATGTACATCTGCTCTCAAAGCTCTAATGCATTAGCTTTTATTATATTTTTTACCTACTTAAACTCAGTTTATCCATTAAATAGCATGCTGTTAGATGGGAGCACAATCTAACCAAAGTTTTATTAATTTGAGAACTCTAATCTCGGATTGAGAGCACAAATAAAATAAACTACGCAAGCATTACGATTTTGTGACCTCGATTTAGTATCTCATTGCCACATTGAACTAATTGCCTCTCCATGGATATGTGCCATTCTCATTCGGACTTGCTGATCATGATTTCAATATATCTGCCTTTTCCAATTAATATGGGAACTATCTCAGACTCAATCCAGATATTCTAATCCAGTTCACATGTCAAAAAAACAAATGAACCTGTTTGGAATTATTGCTATTAGTAAATCTATCATACGTCATCTTATCTTGTTAAGCGACGTACAAAGAACTGGGCCCTGGGGCCTCATTTATAAAACGTTCATACGATCAGATGTGATCTTAAATCCCATGGATTTGTTCTTGCGTTAAAAATGACGTACAAAACGGGATTTATGAAACCTGAAATTGACGTGAAAACATTCGTATACGTACGCACGCTGAAAAGGACGTGTACGAACTTCTTTTGTGCTCATGCACTGGTACGCTAGCACATGCGCTATATATATATATATATGATATGAGAGGGAGAGATATATATATATTGATGTATATTTTTTAATTACACACACCGAGCACTTTATTAGGAACCTCTACACCTTCTCATTCATGCAATTATCTAATCACCCAATCGTGTGGCAACAGCGCAATGCATAAAATCATGCAGATACGGACCAGCAGCTTCAGGTAATGTTCACATCAGCCATCAGAATGGGGGAAAAATGTGATCTCAGTGATTTTGACCGTAGCATGATTGCTGGTGCCAGATGAGCTGGTTTGAGTATTTTTAAAACTGCTGATCTCCTGGGATTTTCACACACAACAGTCTCTGGTTTACTCAGAATGGTACAATAAAGAAAAAACATCCAGTGAGCGGCCGTTCTGCGGATCTTGTTGATGAGAGAGGTCAACGGAGAATGGCCAGACTGGTTCGAGCTGACAGAAAGGCTACGGTA
>JAOUQW010000014.1:4770434-4783747 GCA_028565825.1 Olivaichthys viedmensis
CTTGAGGTGGATGGGCTACAAAGGGAGGCCCTACCCAGTATTAGTATATTAGCACCTAATAAAGTGCTCGGTGAGTGTGTATGTATGTATGTGTTTTTGTTAAATACATATATGAATGATTTTAAGATGATTTGCGATTCATAAACAGGCCACAGGTAGGAAGAATTTAAGAATTTTTTTTCGTGCGTATGGACCTTTTATAAATAGTTCGTAGGAGCTTTTAGTAAACAATCGTACGTCCAGATTTAGGATTATTTTACCCATGTCTTTATAAATGAGGCCCCTGATCCATTTCGTTGAGCAGCCTATATTTACTCTCATGACTGTATAACTGGTTCTTTATTGAAAACATTTCTCTTTATTCTCTTTTTTTTTTTTTTTTTTTTACAGATTCCACAAAGTAAAGAAGTTTTTCACTCTCCTAAATGGATAACTTTGATTTCCGTATTCGAAAATAACACCCTGATGTGAACATTTGACTGGATGTTTGAAGAGACAGCCACACCGATGACACTGGAACACTCAACAAGCTGCTTGTATTAGAGAAAGCTCTGTTGCTAGCAGAAATTCATTCTGCTAAAATGGATGGGGAGGAAGGCCTTTCTCAAAAGACTGATGATGTGCACCTTGAACACAATGGTTCTGTGGAGAATGAAAAGAGAAAAGAAGCCAAAGGAACCTGTTTAAAAATTGAGGGGCAGGATGGTTATGTTTTTAAATCATACAGCATGACCTCTCATGAGGTTCCACTGGGAAAAAACTCTTCACTTGCCTCCTCGTCCTTGACGGGGACACTTAATAATGTATCTTCTCAGGTTGATGGACATTCAGTAGATAGTCCAGAGGCAGAAACCTGTGATGAGCAGGACTGTTTAACTTCTCCAGCCATGTCAGGTAATATAAGTCAAACTACTGAAGTAGACAAGGACAATTCAGCAAACGATACAAGTGTACGTGTCAAAGAGGAACCAAATGAAACATGTGAAAGTGCTCAGGAGGATGAAAAGTTGTTCTTTGATGGAGCTGTAGGCCCCTTTGTCACTAAAAGTAATGATGAGGATTATGATAACCTACTGAGTGGCTACACAAGTACTCTTTACGATGTTGCAATGGATGCGGTCACACAAAGCCTTCTGACATCTATTAGAAATCCTCTTAATCCTAGAAAAAAATCTCCTGCCTGGAACCACTTTTTCATATCTCCTCGCGATAGTACCAAAGCCATCTGTATGTACTGTATGAAAGAGTTCAGTCGGGGAAAAAACGAGAAAGACCTCAGCACTAGTTGTTTAATGAGGCATGTGCGAAGGGCTCACCCCACTGTACTTTTACAAGACAGTGAATCGTCAAATACTTCGTCCAATTCTGCCTCATCATTAATACCTCCCGTCAAAACACCAAATAATGGCGATCTGGCAGCTAGCATTGAAGCCCACTCAAACAATCACACCTCACCGTCCACTTCTTCAGCAGAAGCCACAGATGTAGCATCAAAAGAGGCATCCCAAAAAGTCAAGCCTAAAGTTGAAAAGAGTGCCATGGCTGACTTTGGTGCAGCCTCATCCCCTCATTCCATTAACAACCACAGTGATGATGCCATGGACATTGGGTCTGATTGCTCAACCCCTAAGAGCGCGAATTCTCGAAGGCGATCAGCTGTGTGGAAACACTTTTATCTGTCTCCTGCTGATAGCTCAAAAGCAGTGTGTATTCACTGCATGAATGAGTTCAGTCGGGGTAAAAATGGGAAAGACTTGGGAACAAGCTGTTTAATTCGCCACATGTGGCGGGCCCACCGAGACATTGTCATTGACGAAAATGGACGGGGCTCCACCATCCCACCACCTTATACAACACCGCCAACACTACTATCACACTCACAGATGCAGGACGCTGTAGAGATCAAAAAAGAACCCCCCTGTACCTCCTCTTCCCCTGAAACCATATCGGATGAAGTGCCCAATGATGACAGTGAAAATATGGATTTAAAGGAGGAGTTAAATGATGCCACCTATCACTCTGGGCAAGAGTCTTCACTGAACATACCTTTCGGTCTAAAAAGTGAAAGTATTCCGCTGTCATCCTCCCCAGAAGATTCTGCTGAAGGCTCGAGCCTAACCCAAGAGCCAAGCTCAGTTTTCCAGCAAAACAAAAGAATAATGAAAAGAGTGAAATCAGAAGTGTGGCACCATTTTATTGTCTCCCCAGTTGACCAACTCAAGGCTTTGTGTCGGTACTGTCCGTGTGTCATTAGTCGTGGCAAACGAGGAGATTTCGGAACAAGCTGTTTAATGCGGCATCTGATGAGACGGCATCCTGATGTCCTAAAGAACCAAAAAAGCACAAGTGACAAAGCGACTTTACCTCAGTCACTCCATAGTACCCTAGCTGCAGAGGAGGACATGTCAGCAAATGCGACTGACAGCCCTGCCAGCAAGAAGAAACCGCACACTCAACCCATTTTTAGCAAAAAAACTTCAAAGCTGTGGAATCACTTTTCTCTTTCTTCTGCAGACCCCACAAAGGTGGTCTGTTTGCACTGTAACCGCACAATAAGCAGGGGGAAAAAAACAACAAACCTGGGCACTAGTTGCTTATTTAGGCACATGCAGAGGTTTCATGGACATGTGCTTGAAAATAATAGTAATATCTCAGGTGATGTGTCATCTGCTGAAATTCAAGTAAAACAGAAGCTCATGGACACGTCTATGTGTGAAGAGAATAATGAGAAATTGGATGATTGCCACCCAGTTGCCAAAAAAATCACCAAACTTGTTGCTGAAATGCTTGCACTGGATCTTCAGCCATCAGCGGTGGTGGAAAACGTTGGACTGAACAGATTACTGGAATACCTCCAACCACAGTATTCTCTCCCCTCTTCATCATACTTCACCAGCACTGCCACACCAGAAATGTACGAAAGTGTAAAAGAAGTTGTTCTGACACATCTCAAAGAGGCTGAGAGTGGAATTATTCATTTCACAACAAGCATATGGGTAAGCAGCCAAACGCGGGAATACCTGACTCTTACAGCCCACTGGGTGACGTTTGAGTCACGTGTCCGACCTCAGGGGCAAGATTTCCACTGCTCAGCTTTGCTTGGCGTCTCCCCAATAGAATGTGATTATAACATGCTTAGCATACAGAAGCAACTTGAGTACCTTTGGGACACCTGGATTGTTTCCTCAGGCCTGAAGATTGGATTCACTGTCACTGATAATCAAGCCATTGGAAATGTCCTGGAGGACAGTGCTCACACTCTCATGCACTGTTTTGGCCATAACATGGATCTCATCGTTAATGAAGCCATAAAGAGTCAGAGGATGGTACAGAACTTGTTAAGCATCGCACGAAAGATCTGTGAACGAGTACATCGTTCGGCAAAGGCAAAGGAGAAGCTGGCAGAACTTCAAAAAGCCTATAACTTGCCTGAAAATCAGCTGATCCAGGATGTTCCCTCCAAGTGGAAGACCTCCTATTTTATGCTTGAAAGATTAGTTGAGCAAAAGAAAGCCATTGACGAAATGTCTTTAGAGTGTAATTTCAGGGAACTAATAAGCTGTGACCAGTGGGAGGTGATGCAATCAGTTTGCAATGCTCTGAAACCTTTTGAGGTGGCGTGCAGGGAAATGAGCAATCGAACTGCCACACTTGGCCAGGTCATACCGCTCATTCATATTCTTAACCGTAAGATAGACATGCTTTTTGATGAGACTATGGGTATCGACAACATGCTTAAATCTCTGAAGGAGGCCATGGTGACCAGAATGTCTCCCACACTTCATGATCCACGTTATACATGGGCAACCATGCTGGACCCTCGATACAAGACCTCCCTGTTCACTGAGGAAGAAGCAGAGAAGTGTAAACAGGAGCTCATACGAGAAGTTGAGAAGGTATCCATATCTGCTTCTGCAGAAACGAAACCTACATTGCCTAACGGGTGCAGCGAGGTCCCAGCTTCATCTAACAGTTCAAACGCAAACAAGGACAACCTATGGGCCCTGATGGATGACATTAGGCAAAAGATTAAGCAAGAGGAGAGACCAAAATCATCAGAGCTTGTTGTTCTGGAGTATTTGGAGGAAGACATACTTGACCAGAGCTGTGATCCTTTGGATTATTGGAATCTCAAGTTGTTCTTGTGGCCTGAACTTGCCAAAGTAGCTGTACGTTATGTGGGTTGCCCACCCAGCATTGTACCAGCAGAGACACTGTTCAGCACATCAAGTGTGAACTGTGCCATGAATCAGTCCCGACCATTACTAGAAAATCTTGAAAGACTCTTATTTTTAAAGGTTAACCTTCCTTTGATATATTTTCAGTACTAAGAACATTTTGTGTGTGCAAGACTGTTTCTTAAACCCTGATGAACCCTGACCAAGGACCAAATCACTTCTGAGATGGCCCTTTAAACTAAGATATTTTACACTGAGGTTTAGATTTGGTATACAGATCATGTTAAGTTAAATAAATGTTTTGTTTGCATACTACTGTTCAATTCTTGATAACTGGAGTTAGTCTTCTACCCGGTGAAAAGTGTTTTCAGGGAACGTGTGGGAGGAAGGGATACTTAGATGTAGGGGTTGTTGTGTGTGTGTGTGTGTGTGTGTTGCGCTATACTCTTTTTATGGCCAGATGTTTTTGTCTTTCCTCTCCTTGTGCCTTATATTAACTACTTCAGGTCAAAATGCTGTGTATATATTATTTGATGTGCAACAATGTTATTGTCTTCTGACTTAATGATGATGTAAAATGGAAATAGATGCTGAATACTGTTTTTTTTATATATATATATATATGAACACATTACCCAAAAAGAAATGCTGTGACTGAAAATTGTTAAATGTCTTTATTTAATTATTTCATTGTGATATTATGGATTATGGTACTGTCCATTAGAATTAGTTTTGAAATAGGTAAAATTTAACATTTATGTAAAATAGTGCTGTAATTTCAGGGCGAGCAATCTGTTTAAAAATGAATTTCTCAAGCACAATTGTCTTCTTTTCTTTTTTTTCTGGGGTATTAAATTATAGATCAATGTCAAGCTGATGTACATTTTATAAACAATGATTTCCAAACGTAATTTGCTAAAAGAGTGAGCATTCAGACTGGAACCATGCAATTTTATGTGGTTATTTGTTAATAAAAATGTTTACCCTTCGCTTGTTTTTAAACTTGTAAAGGTTTTGTTTCCAGGTTTTAGTGTAGTGGCATATGTGTGAGAGCGTTCCTTTTCTTACACAGGAAACTTTTGCATGCACCAGTAACAGTTTGTTTTCACTCCTTGTAAAAGGAAGTGGTGAACAGATGACCAAGCCGTTGCACAACCCAGGTGGCTCATGGTAGACATGGTCCACAAACCAGTTTTTCTTGAGCGTCAAGAATAGCTGCAGTGTGGCACCAGTCTCCAGATAAACATGTTCACTTAGCTCCACATGTCTCCTTTGCATTTTTGATAAAACGCTCTCGGACACCGTTCATCCAAAAAAAAAAAAAGAGACAACATCTGCACATTAAAAATATATTTGTTTATCAGTTGGTCTTTACAACATATTGGGTCAGCTTATCTATAAGACTTGTGGCCATCACCAGCCCATCAATTAGGCTCAGAGGGCACCAACCTCTCGAGAAGCACAAGCTTATTGTTTAGTTTAATACTGAGCGGTGGAAACTGGGAAACATCCACGACCAAGCATTCATATCCCTGTATGAAGCTCAGAGGTTTGTGAGAAACACTCAGTAGTGAAATCAGGGTTGTGTTTGCCTCCATCAGTACATGCGAGTACATCTTCATGAGTGGATCCCCTGGTGCTAGATCCTCTCTCTTGTCATACCTGCAAAGGGGGAAAAAAGCGTCCGCTTCAACTAGATATACAGACTAAGATGTATGAAACCCTTTTGTTACTTTTTTATTAACGTTTACTCACCTCCACTTACTATTCAGTTCCAAAAAGCGTGAGACGCCTGTCTGAGCAGCAAGTACGTCTATGTGTAAGGACACGTCTAAGAGAAACCATATAGATGCCTTATTAGATTTCACTGTTCATATTTTTCACTTCTGGTTTTACTGGGTCATTTCTCAGTACCTAACATACCTGAACTAGCTGGCACTAATGTGTGCAGCGCCTGCATGGCTTTGCCTCCTGGGTAGTTGTGATGTGAAACGCATAATGAAATGCTTGAGTAAACACCATTTGCCACCAAATGGCCAATTACAGCAACAGAGCCAATTTTATATAGCCATGACTTCTGATAGTTGTTTAAACTGAAAGAAAAACCAAAGATCAAGTTTCCTGATGACTCAAGACTTTTACACAACAGTGTTTCCCAATCATGGGCTTGTAGTTCCCCTGCTCTAGCACACCATATTATACTTATGAAGCATTAGTTATCTGATCTAACGAGTTGCATTTAAGTGGTAGAGGTGTTAGTGCAGGGGAACGCTAAATCCAAAACTAGAAAATAATAGCAGAGTAAAAACGTGTGAAAAGTCTACACACAGCCTACTGTAGTAAATCAAATAGTCAAACACCACTGCTTGTTGTGTTCAACTTACATGAAGGAACTGCCACGAGCCGCCACTATATTAAAGACGGGGAATGTGTAAATAATGAAGCGGACCTCCTTGTGTGGCAGGAGGGAGTACAGCAGGATGAAGCCCATCACAGGCACCAGCAGTGTGCGCGTCCGCTTGTCCAAAAGGCCAAATGGGACAAAGATGATGGTGGAGCCAAGGGCACGAGGAACGGCCGAGTAGAAGTACCAGAGAAAATGGGAGGTTTACTGAGATAAAGTGGTCAAGGAAAGACGGAGGAAACATGCAATGGCTGCCCCAGTGTGGTCAACAACTGCTTTATGATTAAACTACATATAAAATGGGCCTCTTTCTTTATACGTGGATTACTGAGTTAGCTGGATTTAACATGATCCTGGATTTTTCCATTCCTCGAAGCTGTTGTCAGACTTGTTGCCAAGACAAGTCCATAAGCTCAAACCTTCTCCGGCGCAGACGTACTTAACTTAAACAATACTAGATCACGCATTTAGAAACGTTTAATGCATTTTATTTTACATTGTACGCACCATGTATTAAAATGTGTGCAGAATTTGGTTTAATGTGGCCACGAGATACTACACGAAATCATAATGCGTGCATGGGCTTTATTTTTCAGTGCTGTCACTTTGCTATTGCAAGTTCTCAAATTAATAAAATTGTGTCCACGTTCTGGTTCATTTTGGCTGTCATGTAAAGAAAAAGTGCCTATGATTTAATGGATAAACTGAACAAGCAGGTTACAGCTCAGTTTAAGTAGGTGGAGTTCATAGGTCTGCGCTCGAGTTAGTCTTGTTGCCACATTATTTGACTAAATTTTTGCGCACAAAAACAACTAAAAAATTGTGTCCTCTTCAAGGCTCGATACCATCCTAATTAGCCAAGGTTTCTTTCGTTGGTTTAGTTTCTCAATATGTTTGCCCTTTCCAGTCAACACGGGTGTGTGCAATTATCTGAGACAACTCAATCAGGCTATTCTAATCAAATTCGCACATGCGGTCGAAGAACCGAATGAATCTGTCTGGAATTATCATGATTAGTAAATCTGGCATACGTCATCTTGTCTTGTAATTGTTAAGCGGCGTACGAAGAACGGGGCTCAGAACTGTTCATGATGGCCAAAAGGATATTCCCCAGTTGGAGCTTTTGTTCAAGATGGTGTTGTACCAGAGGACCTGGCCTTCAGGCCACAGCAGCTTCCTCCAGAATACAGAGTCAACACCAATAGTGAGACCTGCAAAGAAATTAAAGTTCAATGCTAGTCTACATAAAGGCAACATGAAAACCATAGTTCAAAATGACACTCACCCAGTGACAGAATGCCAGCAGGTACAGCATAATAGAGCAACTTTGGAATACTGAGTCTCCTGGATAGTAGTGACATCAACAGCATGAGTCCAAGCAGGAGGCACAGTTCTGAGCGGAACACGATGATCACAAAAGCAGAGAGCACGATGAAAGGGCCCTGCCTTTGGGCCATCCATGATGTGAATGCCAGCAAAACTGGAAAAATAAAGTGTCAGTAAATAAGCATGCATGACGACTGTTAAAGCCCACGATCGGTTTCACATACAGCTTCAGCTTTATAAAACTTTGTATCCCCAACAATACACACGGAAAATGTCTAATTAGTGCTATATAACCAGTAAGTAATTCTCATCACGAACCCATTTCCCTGCCATTATAAACACACACCTATAGGCAGAGCGAATACGTTCGGCAGAGTCCTCGTGCTGTAAAACATCAGGTGAAACTGTGAGGTGCAGAGAAGACCGAAAAGGCCAGAGACCACAGATCCAAACTGTCTCCGCACCTCCTTCTGCATGTGCCAAAGAGTCAGGCAGACGCACATCCCCAGAACGCCACGCGCTGCAGAGAACAGAATATTAAAATCACTTATCAATGAGCATAACATGTCACACGGTGTGTCGCCTTTTGGGACTGATCTACGTACCAATAATCTGCGTGTAAAACTTTGGAGCCTCAAGGTAGGACAGTAAAGCAGCCATAGGTGTGCTGAGCGCCGAGATGAACAACGGGCCAAGACAAGTGCGAGGCACCACGCCAGGGAATTCACAATGATCATACTGAAGAAGAAGAAGAAGAAGAAGAAGGAGAAGGAGAAGAGAGCACAGTTTGGTCACCTCCCTGCTCTAACACAGCAGGAATGTCTGAACAAGAAAATCAGCTCCAGATATACAGGATCAGAGTTGGGTCCAGAGCCAAAGTAAGACAACTTTCACACATACAACTGACATGCAAACTGCACTGCACTGCACTGAACCAGAACTGAACTGAACCAGAACTGAACTGCACTGCACTGAACTGAACCAGAACTGAACTGAACTGCACTGAACTGAACCAGAACTGAACTGCACTGAACCAGAACTGAACTGAACCAGAACTGAACGGCACTGCACTGAACGGCACTGCACTGAACTGAACCAGAACTGAACTGCACTGAACCAGAACTGAACTGCACTGAACCAGAACTGAACTGCACTGAACCAGAACTGAACTGAACCGAACCAGAACTGAACTGCACTAGAACTGAACCTGAACTGCACTGCACTGCACTGAACCAGAACTGCACTGCACTGAACCAGAACTGCACTGAACTAGAACTGCACTGAACTAGAACTGAACTGCACTGCACTGAACCTGAACTGCACTGCACTAGAACTGAACTAGAACTAGAACTAGAACCAGAACCAGAACCAGAACCTCACCCCGTGACTGTTAACTAATATAAGAAAAAGTTTTAGTTTTGTTTTTTACTCGAAACGTGAAAGGCTGGGCTGCAGTTTCTTACCTTTTCCAAGTCGAGTCTGTGATAGAGAATGTCATGAACGGCTTGCAGGTTAAAGCTCTCTTCCACTTTGGTGAACGGACACGCAAGCAAATGCAGAGAAACCACGAAGACCAACAAGAGAAACTGAGGGAGCTCGGGAAGGCTCTGCCTGCGCGCCATGATGGACTGTCAACAGCGCATGCGCATGATGCACTGTCAACAGCGCATGCGCATGATGCACTGTCAACAGCGCATGCGCATGATGAGCCGGTCTGGCCGCTGGCTACGTACGTCATCGCGGAAGTCGGGAAGTATGCGAAGTTTCCCGGATTAGCTTGTGTTCCTGTGAGGATCTATTTACACATCAAATGATTCAATTATCGCGCAAATGTAAAGATGTACGACTTTTTAAAAAGTGGTCCATTTAGGGAACCAGATATATCCCGTAGAGTAACGCGCGATGGTCTGGGCAAATCAGAGAACTCTCTCACATCCGGGTATGAGTCCATTCCAGCGACGACTGGAACGCGTGGGATTATGGGATGTGTAGTTTCTTGACCACTCATGTACTAGAATAAAATAATAATAAAAATTACTGTAACGTGAAAGCTGCTCGCAACGTTTCATGAGACCGACCCTTATTGTAAATTATCTGTCAAGTGTATGATCAGGAACTCGATGGCAAATAAATAAATGACTAATACATTAAAAGCGAGCTGTAAAGAATTAACCTATGATTGAAATGAATGGGGAAATCCCTTCTGACACCAGTGCAATGTAATCACCGACATACACAGCCATTTTCATTCATGTAAAGTTATAATAAAATAATATTTATTCATTTATTTGTTGGTCTTGAGCTAAAACTATTGCCAGATGAATGACTGATGGTTCACCAAATACATGTACTGTAAAAATAAAATAAAAATAAACTGCCTATGATTGAAATGAATGGGGAAATCCCTTCTGACACCAGTGCAATGTAATCACCGACATACACAGCCACTTGTCTGGCTGTGTCCTATTCTGTACTACCACACTACACGTACTGAGCATTTATTAATACATCATGCATCGTGCATTTATTATGCATTTTCTGCAATGACAGTTTAAAAAGAACAGAAAAGAAAAAGAAAAAAAGGTTTATACTGAAACACTCCAACTGTTGAGCAGTCTCACGTGCGCGTCTATGAGCAGGCGCGTGAAGCTGCGCGTGAATGGAAACGCCTCGCGTGCGCGTTGAAATGGAACGGCCCCCGCGCGTGGCGACATCCCATTGGTTCCTTTTGCCTTGACCGATCGGGCGACTCATCCAATCAAAAGAAGCCACAATCGTAACACGTGAACTAATGCGGAAGTGGAAGCGCGCTGGTACCCGGCATGGGAGCTTGGCAGCTTTGCATATCCGTCAACATACATAACTGTCCTCTATCGGGTACGGTTTCCCGATGATGGAAGATACTTGTTGATTAGAAGTTGATGCTATAAGACGTTTTGCTTCCCCCCCCCCCCATATCTTTTTTTTTTTTTATCATGATTTTTAGGAGTTTGGTAGTTAGCTAGCAACCCTAAACATGCTCCTCTCTGACTGCAGTCTGCTCTTTTGTCTAATTTGTGTGTTGTCCTTTGGATGTGGCAACGCAAAGGATTTTGGGGCTCGATGTTCCACTTGTAAACAAATAACTGAGAATTTCAGCAAGGTAGGTCCCATGTTCTGTAGCATCAAGGGGCAAGTGTTGTGTGTGGGCATGAAGGGATGCATAGAGACCCTACATGGGTGTTTAGCTCGGTCACTAAAATGTATAATAAATTGCCACCTAATGGGTTTCGTCCTCGTAGGGGTTTGAGAAAACTGCAAATAAAAATTTTGGTGGTGGAAATACGGCGTGGGAGGAAAGGAAACTGTGCAAATATGAAACCAGGTGATGCTGATTGATTGATTGATTTATTTATTTTACTGTAGATTTCATCCAACTGTTCTGTAATGCAGGTATTGAGTGTTTTAGTTTGCATGCATGCATGATGTGTTGTGCTGTGTTGTTTAGTCATGGTTGACATGCATTGTTTATATACACTGTGGAAGGGGTTTGGATGCCGTGCCACCCTTGAGTGACGGCGCTCTTGATGTGTTCCCAGTGAGATTCGGCTGGTGGAGATTTTGGAGGGCTTGTGTGAGAGCAGCAGTTTTGAGTGCAATCAAATGGTAGAAGAACACGAGGAGCACTTTGAGACTTGGTGGTTCAAGAGGTCAGGGCTTGAGACGCATATCCTGCATATTGGGCAATTCTACGATGTTTCGTTTGTAAAAAAAAAAATCCAAATTCTCATTGTTTCGCTTGCAAAATGTTTCAATGCCAGGCCCTGTTACTTGATTGCAGGAAAGCGGAGCACCCAAATCTGCATAAGTGGTTTTGTATTGAAACAATCGAAGCGTGCTGTCCCAAAGGAACATTTGGACCGGACTGTAACTGTAAGTCAGTTTCAGCACGCCGTACACCTGCATCTGCTCTGTGTGATGGTATCCTTTCTGTTAAGTTACTTCTTGTTGTGTTTCTTTAGCCTGTGTAGGAGGCGCTGACCGACCTTGCCATGGCAACGGTAAGTGTGAGGGTGATGGGACGAGGGGAGGAAGCGGCAAATGCACTTGTGAGCATGGATATAAAGGAGAGTTTTGCCTGGACTGCGCTGAGAGATATTTCAGTGAGGAGCGAAATGATACCTTCTCATTGTGCAAAGGTAAGCATCACATTTAACATAGAGCAGATTGTAATGTCTTTCATATCAGGCTTCCTCATATAAATTGGTAAGAATATGGTATCCTCACTCTCTTATCTAATACCAAAGTTCATTTTTACTTGACTATAGATATGTCACTCAGTAATAAAGTATTTATCAGGTATGTATTGTCATTTAATCATCAAGATATAGTGTGTGATATAATGGTGATGGAAACCAGGAGCAGTGTCATGCTGTTTCTGATTAATTGTTGGTATTGTGGTAAGATCCAGTTGCACCAGTTGAAGTTTGATTGTAGCCTAGTGCAAACATTACTATATGAATAACTAAAATTTTTAAATGGTTGCACCAAGCAGCATAGTTTCAACATAGTTTTAAGTTATAACTTAAAACACACATGTACCCATTAGTAGATGCAACTTTCGCTGTAAAAATCCTTTAACATGTAAGGGTCAGGGGTTAAATTGGAGGGAGGGATCAAGGAAGCTGAGCTCTCCCACCTTACGTTTATGTGAACAGCAAGTGGAGCTAAGCGTTTGTACTATAATTTGATGAAAGTGTAAATCATAGCATGGCATAATGGTGATAATAATAATGATGTCAAAAACTGACTGACAAACTGAAAACTTAATATCTGAATACCCAACTGTAAATTTAAGCTTCTAGGACAGAGATATCGAAAACTTGTTTTAGTCATGTTTTCAGTTCCATGATATCAATGTTGACTTCCTTTTCACTCCTGGTAATGGTTAAGTTTAGAGGTGCTTCTCTATGACTTGTTGCTAAATTGCTGTTAAATGTGTTGCACAAGAAGCCCACTCTGAACACCACCAAACCGAGAACCCCATGCAGCAGAACAGAAAAAGCACATATCGCATATAAATACAATACATTAATGCTTTGAGGATACCACCATATTGTAGAGTCTATTGTTGAAATATAACTAATTCTACTAACATACCTTATTTAAGATAAATACTGTATGTAACACAGGAAGAGAGTAATGGCAGCTACCTTTTCGTGTGTCAAGCTCACGGATGTAGCATTTGTTGTTTGTTGGCTTATGTTACTGATTGGAAGTTGCATACGGTCAAATTGTAAAAAAGTGACGCAAATGCCACTGACAGTTTCGCCATTCATCAATTTCATCTTTGGCGAATCTGTATGATCAAACTCGTGTCTGGTCGGAGTGTGTGTAAATTTGAGCGTAATGTTTTAACAACCTGA
>JAOUQW010000014.1:4795565-4817840 GCA_028565825.1 Olivaichthys viedmensis
AAAGATTACGGACAAACAAGAATTTTGTCTTCTAAGTGATTAGTACAGATGAATAGTGCACAATCTGACCATAGACATGAGCTAACAAGGTAAAAAAAAAAAGGTCGATTTTGATTTCAGGTTGTCTTTAAATATATTCATAAAATAATTCTGTGCTGCAATCGTAAGGGAATCTGTGGAAGTGGTTCTTGGCTGCAAAATGTTTGAGAAACACTGTTCTATAAGCACTGTAGGTGTTGATTCAACATTCTACATTCAGGCTCTTATTGTGCATTTTACAGCAAGCATCACCAAGTATTAGAACATTTATTATAAGATAATATCAATTATATTGCCCTTATTGTTATGTTGTAAAAAGCCAGACAGACTTGCTGGTATTCACCACTAGATGGTAGCCTTACCAAAAATCCACTATGTGACTGATAAATTGGCTAACAGCCCGCAAAACACCTGGAACCGCTCTAATTACCGTGTAAAGCCATGTCAGGAACCTAGTGTTCTCCAGTGGGCCACTTCCTAAACTGACTGTTCAAAGGGGGCCATTGCTGCCTTTAGTCTGCCCTAAAGGGAGAAAAGTAATCCACCTTATGAGCAGCTTTATTGATCTGAGAAACTGTTATATGGCCAGAGAGAGAGATAGCGAGAGAAAGGGATGGGGCACGGCCCAGTAAAAAAGGCCTCACACTCCCTTACTCCTGTAGATCCCAGCATTCCCAGATGCTCCTTTGGCTCAGACCCATGCCTCTTGCCCCAGCTCAGAGGAGGGGGAAATCATCCACATGGGCCACCTGCAGAGGGAGGGAAGTGCAGTCTGCACTGGAATGCACAGACACGCAGTGACAGGACAAGCACGCTATGTAAAACAGGCTCAATTATTGGGGAAAAAAATAACAAGCCGTGAATGCGAGCCAGGCCAATGGAAGTCAGCCTGCGCTCCCCCTGGTAAGTGTGGCATTCAAATCCCCCTCAAAAGAACATCTGAGCATCTTGCATCAGGCCCTAACCCTGAGTGAAATAATTGGGACAATTTGCCTCCTGAAAGTGTGATTGTTATATAAGCCTCCTCTCCCTGTTTTCCTTTTAGCTTAGCTGCTTAACCCCTGCTTACCCTTCTATGTGTGCGTAAGATGAAGCAGGTGAGGGTTGAGTCCCGTTTATCCCTCTCCTCCCACTCTCAGCGGTTGTGAATGAACTGTCGGAATGGCAGAAGCACCGATTTTCTGTTAATGATGAAAGATTAATGAGAGCGAATGTGTGCTTCCTGCCAGTTTGTGTTTTGGCAGCATCTCAATGTCAGGAACGACTGAATGGTACAATCACAACCCGGAGGAGCAATGAGAATGGCTATCTGGGAACAGTGCGGCTTTTTCTCTGCCCACTTATTTTCCTGTTTCTGCCCACACACACTCACACATACACACATGCACATACACGTTCACACACATTTATTCATGCTGTAAAATACAAGCCAAAATACTAAGGCCCAGATGGCTGCTCTTAGAACGCTCATTATGTAACAAGCGTAAATGTACATCAGTGCCACACACCGAATTAATCTAAGTTGCAACAAATTGTTCAAACTGAATGACCCATAGTAAACTTCCTTTCCTATCATAAGAACTATTTTAGTATCATTTCATAAGAATCTTGGCAACACTTGCTATGAAGCTGTTGCTCATTCAATCAGAACTGTGCTTTGAATTCTGTTAAATTTGTCCGCATAAAGCTCCAGTAAAGTACTATAATTAAAGGAATATTCCAGCATTGTTTTAACCTAATCTCTATGTGTCTGTAATGCATGTGTGATTACTACAAACAATAATTTTGATACTGAGAAAAGAACAGGAAACATGTTTACTCAAAACTCACTTATAATGGAAGTCTAAGGGCAGTTGTTGTGGCAGTCAACAGTTGCCCCAACAACTTTCTATTCTTTTCTCAATTCCATTAGCTTAATAAACTTCTGTGGATGGTTCCACACTTCCCCTCCTCACTCTTATAGCTTAATACTAGCTTAATAATTTTTCGGAACCCTTAAAGAACCCCACAACTGGGGTTTCCCTATTGGAGAGGGTTCCAAGTACAATCCCTTTAGGAAGCAAAAAACCCTTAACTATCCAAAGAACCCTTGAAGAACGCATTTTTTTAAGCGTGTAGTTATTGGATAATAATACTTAGGGTTTGAAAGTAAAGAGAAGCATAAGAGGTTAATTCCATTATGACTTCAGTAAATAATGACACTTATGTTACAACATGTTTATGAACCATCAAGCAATTAATTATAGTATATTTATTGGAGCTTTATGAGCTTTATTGGGGCTTTATTAGGGTTTTACGAAGCATTGTTACCAAATTACAAATTATTATAATCCCAGTCATAAAGTGTTATTAGAACCTGATATCTTGAAAAATTAATATGAATTTGAAGGGCAATATGGTTAGATTTCATTTGATTTTATTCAAATAAAGTAAAAAAATACAAACGCTAAACCCGTCCATAACTATAATCTTAACTGTTTGTAATTTTTCATATGAATTTAAGATGACGTGGCGTCATTAATACAGCGTTCATGGAACGTTTCACCGAATTCTGAATAAGAATCGAACGTGTATTATTGTTCCGTTTTGATGAGAAATCTTCTCAAGCGTTGATGATTTCAATTGATTTTGATTTCATCTCATTTATCTTTCACCCTTATGCAATGTAGCTGTAACTAAGCTGACTCAAAACATGCTCCCTCTCCTTTATCAATCCCTCACATTCACACGGACATGGCGTGCTCTCCCCTCTCACTCCTCAGCACAGTCAGAACATAACCTTTTTTGTCAGGAAGAGAACATGAGAGATAGAGACATCTAGAGGGCAGGAAAGAGGTAGAGAGAGAGTGGAGGAAGGTTGCTTGTTTTGAAATGTAACCTTGGCCCCCAGGGGCAGTGTAACTGGAAGCAGCTGCAGTGGATCGTGCCACACACAGCTCTGGGCAGCCAGACAACAGGCTCTCTGTGGGCGCTGCCGTCACCTCGCTGCCTGCCAGAACACTGGAGCTCTGTGAGGAAGGCCCAAGTCTCTCCACCACACTCCAGTCCTGCTCACGGGCCCAACAAAGAGCCGAGTTAGGACCCAGGGTGCACAGCAGCTTACACACACACACACACACACACACAGCCAAGCCTTGCACAAACCCTGTAAGGAGACATAGATATGCGTGAAGCCAATCTTAGGGCAATTAACATGAACACACACATATATACCACAATACATATATAATGCACACACACATACACTGGAAAACTTACTTCTCTGCTGGCCTAATAATTCTCAAAAAAACATATTAGTCTGTATATTTTATACATATAGTGCTCCCCATCTTGCTCCAGTTAGTAAATTTCGTTGGTGAAAATAAATGGAAAGAGGGAATCTGGCCAATCAGATTCTGTTTTCTAATATTTCCAAGTGAATCTTGAGTCTGAGCTCCACCTCTCAGTGCCTTCAGAATTTCCAGTGAATTCCTCAGTTTAACAGACCTGGAATAATTTCAGATCGTCATTCTTACCAGCCAATCAGATTGCTTCATTTGTACACAGTGGGTGTAATCAGTCAGATGTGTCATTGCCAAAGGACTTCTACCTGCCCTAGATTTACATACACTCTTAGAAAAAAGGGTCTCTTAAGGGTTCTTTAGCCTTCTAAAGGGGTTCTACTTGGAACAATTTCTGAAAGGGAAACCTTGTAGGGTTCTACAAAGAGACTTTAAGGATTCCTCCAGAGGGACAAAGGAAATAACCCTTCAATTTGTTCCTCTATGTAGAACCCTAAAACAGGACATTTCCCTATCAGATAGGGTTCCAAGAAGAACCCCTTTAGGGTGCTATGAACCCCTAACTGTCCAAAGACCCCCTGAGGAACACTTTTTTCCTGTAGCAATGCTTTTTACATCGTAAAAAGTCACACAAAAAAATCACAAAATAAAGTTAGTTAAACAGTGAGTTAGTTAATCAATACCCAACAGAGTATCCCATTAATCCACGTTTTACTGTCTTTCATTCAGGCAGACAAGGAACTAACATTTTTAACTATTTACCAATAACATGTTTTGGCCATTCCAGTGGTTACACATAACTGCATTCACAGAAACAGCTCCACAACCTTCAATCTGTCTCAAACTAAAATAACTCAAACCAAAACTGAAGCTAAAATATATAAAGATTTTATTAAAATATCTGTAAAATATAAAAACTAATAGAAACTAACTAGTATTCACCCTATCGACAGGAGATTGTGAATCTTGCTTTCTGGGTGGGAAGGATAGCATTACTATCTCTCCCCTGTCGATCAGAGTGACAGTAACCAATTGCTGGCGTCGCAGCTCATGTGTACAGAATAAAGCAGTTAATGCTCCCCTCGAAGCGTATTCAGCTGCCCTATGATGTTGCATGAGCAGCAGATTAAGGTTGGTAGCTGTTGTGAAATAGGAGAGAGCTAGTGCCATGGCTAAATTGAAAGAAAGTAGGATAAAAAAAAAGAAACGAACAAAAACACACTAAACACTAAATACTAAAATACTAAAACTAAATTGAATTTCAAATAAAAACTAAAAATAATATAAAAATCTAAATTATATTAACACCGATGAGCATACTCAGTAAATTATCTATGATTCATTAACATAACTCAATATACAAAGCCTTCGAGTTTTAATTAGGAACTACTGCCATTTGAAGGCAAGTTTTTAGCACTGATGTTTTTACTATCCCAAAGATTTTTCAATAATAACAGTTCACCTATGTAGGATTACCCTGCTCTGTGTTAGTCAAGATCTAACCCTGGTGTGTGAGATGTTCCTTCAAGCAGCCACAATCCCACCTTATCATTGTTAACTACCTAAGAACACCTTAACACTGACAAGCCCTCCCTGCTTCACATTGCAACTTCCGTGGCAACAGCACCATGTGCTTTTGTTTTGCTTTCGTAACGTGCGGTGAGTAGGGACAGGGCACAAGTGCGTAAACTCAGTAGCGTGTTCTTCAAATCCAGAAATCATCGTCATAGTTCGTAGTGGGGGTCAATACACAGGCAGACAGAGTAAAACAGGGTCAAAGGGCAAGGGTCAAAACCAGGAAGTAACACTAAGACATTAAGCATGGAACTCGAGAAACTAAGGCTTGGACATAAAGTAACAAATCAGCAAGGTATAAATACTCTAACTAATTAGAGGGTAACATAAAAAACAGGTTCACATAATGAGAGAAACACAGCAACGATGGGGTCGGAGACCAGACCAAAAACAGAAACCAAAACAAAAAGGACACGGTGTTCGTCGCCATGGGAACCGCAACGCGAAGTGAGAAATCGTGACAGGTTTACAGTTCCTGTTTTGAATCTTCGGCTTCATAGTGTCATAGGTTAATTCTCTTGTGTTTACCTGTGTGTAGTTTCCCTTCATTAGTTTCATTAGTTAGTTGTGAAATATTGCTGTGCATTTTGCCTACAATTCTGAGTCGTGGTTCATAGTTCTGTGCTTTCATGTTTGTAGGGTTTTCTGCTTTTGACCTGTGCCTGTTCTCCCGGTTACTGATTAAGGATGGGCCTTGTTTCTTTCCGTCTGCCTGTGTTCTGACTCCTGCTATCCACTCTGTGATTTTTGGATTTGTCCCAAATAAACACCACAACAAAGACACAGTTTGGATCCTGTCTCTCAGACCTGCATGTTACAAACACCTCATATAAAAGTCCATTAGCCATACACAGCTGCACTTTACCACTTTGTTGTTATTTACTCTTTAAGCAGCCTTTCAGGTCTCTGCCCTCTATGAACCCAGGAGAAAAACTGTAAAGTGCATGGATCTCTTTCAGTGGACATGCAACAAAACAAAACAAAAAAGAATGTCGGGCCAGGAGGGGCGGCTCATCAGCTAACGGGATAATAACATCACAAGCTTTCCAACAATACTGAGGCTCTTTAGTGTATGTGTGCTCAGTGATTTGGCCTCATGAAAATGGCAATTATGGTATTATGGTATACTGTATTTATTATTATGATGACATTTTGCTAATGTAGCAAAATGTAGAAGTCTATGTCACCCAGAATTATTTCTTTAATCACAATCAGAATTTTATTGGCCAAGTAAGATTTCACTTACAATGAAATTGACTTTGAAACTGAAAAATTAACCAGTGACTTTAGTCAGAAAATAGGCATAAGAATTATGATAATATGCATGCAATAGGCATATTACTGTATCTTGGGCTCTGCTTGGCATAAAATGCAAAAAGTTACTTTTTATGGGAATCAGGGCCAATGTAGGAGGAAGGTTGCTTGTCTTACTGCTATTCTCCATGGCTACAGTTCACCATTTGGTTTACTTTACATAGTTTACTTTTATGGTTAACATCACTGGGACAGAAATGCTGAAAAACATTTTTAATAAGCTGTTCCCACATTAGTGTTGATTTAAGCTTTGCAGTTTATGACAGTCCAGGGAATCCCCATGATCTAAAGCTCAAGTTCACGAGGCGTAGATGTGATTGTGGTTTGGTTGAGGATGACAAGGATGTGTGGTAAGATACCAACAGCTTCTATGATTCATAGCCCCTGACCCCAATAAAAACCATCAACACTGACCGTCACACTCTGAGCACAGAGAAAACACCAGGCGCTGACACACTGCTTCTTAAAACCCACAATGACACAATATGAGCTCTTATGTCCGTCTGTAGATACACAGTAAAGATCTTAAGATGTGATAGACATGAGAGAACATCTTATCAATGCTGTTCTTATGTAATTTTATCCAACTTTCCAACACTGGAGCAATACTGTAAAAAGTAATTCCGGTTGCTCATGCTTTGTCTGAGGTTTTGTATCCATTCGGCACAAGGCAGAAACTGAGACAATTCCGTGTTTGCGTTAAACTACGTGGTAACACATAACCGCAAATTCTTCACTCTGAAAGAGTAGTCCCATTCTAAATGAATGAATTTTACAGATGTAGAGCTTAATTTACAAATACCTTTGACTGAACAAATTAGTGAAAATGTTCTACAAAAATATGTTTCTCTAAAATTTGTTTCGCATAAACATTTATTGACTACCCCAACAACTGCCCTTAGACCTCCACTATAATTGTGTTTTCTGTAAACAGGTTTTCCATTCTTTTCTCAGTACAGAAAAAACGTGTCAAAATGTTTTTCTGTGGTAGTCGCACATGGGCTACGTATGTGGTAGATTGAGGTTAGGTTGAAAAACTCTGGTGTATTCATGTAAAGTCATGGTATACTAATACAAATGATGACAAAAAAAAGTCAGGTGCAGCATGTGTCACGGCCAACATCACCGACAATGCCACCCCTCACCACCAGAGGTTGCGATCTCCAGAATACTAGTACTTCCGGTTTATTGGTTCACGCACACATTTCCGGGACACGTCTACACAACAATAATATAAATACACACATTCGTCATAGGACTCTTTGCGAAGTTTTGCCAATCCGCATGGAAGACATCACTGAGCGTTCCCTTCATTAGTTTCATTAGTTAGTTGTATCGACTACCGGGGACTTAACACGGTGACCATAAAGAACCGCTACCCTCTCCCCCTGATCCTGACCGCCATCGAACAGTTGCGGGGGACTCGGGTGTTCACCAAACTCGACCTTCGCAGTGCCTACAACCTGGTTCGTTTCAGGAAGGGGGACAAGTGGAGGACGGCTTTCATGACCACAAGGGGGCACTATGAATACCTGGTGATGCCGTATGGTCTGGCCCTCTGTGTTCCAGGCATTTGTCAACGACATGCTCAGAGACATGCTGGACAGATGGGTCGTGGCGTATATAGACGATATTCTGGTATATTCAGGGAACATGGAGGAGCACGTACAACATGTCAGGGCCATGCTGACCAGGTTACTGGAACACCAGCTATTCGTGAAGCTGGAGAAAAGTGAGTTCCACCGACCCAGTGTCTCCTTCTTGGGCTATGTAATCACGCCACAAGGAGTTGCCATGGATGCCACCAAAGTCCAGGCGGTGACTCAGTGGCCTCAACCCCGCAACATCAAAGAGGTGCAGAGGTTCCTGGGATTTGCCAACTACCGTAGATTCATCCGTGAGTTCAGTTCTGTGGCCGCCCCCATCACACAGCTTTTGAAAGGGAAACCTGGATCTCTTAGATGGACACCAGAAGCCTCAGAGGCAGTTGAACTATTGAAGTGGCGGTTCAGCATGGCCCCGCTCTTATGCCACCCAGACCCCGAGACACCTTTTGTGGTGGAGGTCGACGCCTCGGAAACCGGAGTAGGGGCGGTCCTGTCCCAACGGGTGGGCTCCCCTCCACGACTTCACCCATGTGCCTACTATTCGCACAAATTGACACCCACGGAGCGGAACTACGATGTGGGCAATCGGGAGTTCTTGGCCATTAAGCTTGCCTTTGAGGAGTGGAGGCACTGGCTGGAGGGGGCGAAGCATCCCTTCCTAGTTCTGATGGATCATCGGAATCTGGAATAAATCAAGGCGGCTAAGAGGCTCAACCCCCGATAGGCACGCTGGGCGTTATTCTTCACCAGGTTTGACTTCATGCTGACTTACAGGCCTGGTTCCAAGAACGGCAAAGCGGACGCCCTGTCGTGACAGTTCGAGGGTGGATCCACACCCCGGGTGCCTGAACCGATTCTCGGCCCAACACGCATCTTGGCTCCCGTGCAATGGGACATCATGGGGGAGATCCGTCAGGCGCGCTCCACCAACCCAGGACCTCCAGGTTGCCCGGTCGGGAAGGAATACGTCCTTCGACAACAGGTCATTCAATGGGTTCACACCTCTCTGGTTTCCGGGCATCCTGGGGTGGGACGTACCATCGCACTCGTGCGCAACGCTTATTGGTGGCCGTCCATGATTAGGGATGTCCGAGAGTACGTCGCTGCCTGTCCCACCTGTGCCCGCTCCAAGGCCGAGAGACGGCTACCCGTGGGATTACTGGAGCCACTGCCCATACGCCAGCGACCATGGTCCCACATATCCTTGGATTTTATCACAGATCTACCATCGTCCAAGGGCCATACGACCATCCTGGTTGCGGTAGACCGGTTCTCCAAGGCGTGTCGACTCATCCTGCTACCCAAGCTCCCCTCCGTGTGGGAAACAGCAGAGCTGATCTTTGAGCATGTGTTTCGGCAGTGAATGACTGGATACAGCGGAGTGAGCAGAGGGCCGTCCGTCACTAACGCGTACAAGCGGATCGCCACCGCCGTCCGGCCACGCAATACTGCCCAGGTCAGAAGGTGTGGTGGTCTACGCGGAACCTGAGACTCCGGTTACCCACACGAAAGTTAAGTCCTCGGTTTATTGGTCCTTTCCCCATAGTACGCCAGATCAACCCAGTCACATATAGATAGCAATTACCTGCTTCATATCGCATACACCCTTCTTTTCATGTTTCCCTCCTAAAGCCATGTCTCTCTCATCCGCAGGTCGGGAGTCCCGTGGAAGAACCTCCTCCGCCTCTTGAGACCGAGGGTCGGCCTACCTATACAGTCCGGGCCCTCGTGGACTCCCGGCATCGGAGACAAGTCCTGCAGTACCTCGTGAACTGGGACGGGTATGGTCCGAAGGTCGCCCCGCTCCCAGGCCCAGGGGAAGGCCCCGGCATGGGGCCCCACGGTCATCCGGAGCCGCCCCTAGAGGGGAAGGTTCTGTCATGGCCAACCCCGACATCACCGACAATGCCACCCCTCAACCACCAGAGGTCGCGATCTCCAGAATACTAAGACTTCCGGTTTATCGGTTCACGCACACATTTCCTGGACATGTCTACACAACAATAATATAAATACACACATTCATCATAGGACTCTTTGCAAAGCTTTGCCGATCCGCATGGAAGACATCACTGAGCGTTTTCTGATTGGATTATCTGGTATCGAACCCTGCTCGTTATACGGACTACGTCTATGGTTTTGCCCTTCGGTTTTCTCTGCCTATGTGTTTGTCTTTCTGATTATTGACCCATATGCCTGTACAACAACGACGAGTTGGAAGTTCCCTGATCTCAAGAATAAAGAGTTCTGCACTTGGATCTGTTACGTGGTTAGTCTGATCACTCGTGACAGCATGTTTCTTGAAATATGCAAAAAAAATTAAAACACCTACTTTTTAAAGAATAAAAATCATAATCAGGCAAAAATCATAGAAAACTGTAAAGTACTTTATGTTGATAAACTACTGTATCGTTGCACTGCTGCTGCCATGTTATATGGCATTTAATGTCTTTTTTTTTCGAAAATGTGAAGTTGTAACACACTTTGTGATATACCAAAAAACATTATATTCAGTTGCATGGTTATCACACGTGAATTGTTTGATCTGTTGCTCCCCTAATTTACACATATCTCCTATTTTGTGGCATTGCTAAATCTGTGAGCTTTAAAGGGGCTGAGGGATTGTCCTTTGTGACATTTGAACACCTGCCACACTGGTCATGAGGCTGGGGGTGAAAGGGGGTGAGGGAGGCTTTAATCACTCGCCTGTGGCTCAGTGAATAGGATGGCATACGCCACTCAGCACCACAACCACATTACAAGCAACACCACAACCCCCGCCAGGCCGCAGTGTCACATGAGAGAGCGGTCACATTGACTAAGCTGGAGCGAGTGGGTCAGTCATCGCCTCCTCATTCTGTCCCCTCTCTTTCTCATATCTTCTCTCTCTTTCCTATTTCCCTCATTTTCTTTCACTCAGTCTTACTCTGGACACGCGCATGACAGAATGACATGGTGACATGCACTCCATGATGACGCAGGCACTTGTTTTCCTCTCTCTCTCTCTGTCTCTCTCTCTCTTAGTTGCTCTCTCTCTCTCGCCCCACTTAATGCCCTGGAAAAAAAAGGCCCTCAGCCCTTTCCAAATCTTGAATAATTAAGGACTACTGAGCAGTTTAGTAAGCAAATAAATACAGAGCTATTTTTAGGCCACATAAAAAAAAAAATCATAATTCATGACAATAATAGCATTTAGGGAAATAGCAGAAAGGCTCGAGGAGCATAAGATCACCAACATGACCATGCATGTGAGCATCACTACACCACTCATCCCCTAAAAGATAGCAACAGCAATCACAGGGTAAACAAACATAACCTATTTAATTTAACAAGATCTGGTGAGGCCATCGGAGCTCATTGTATTGATGACAAACCTTTAAAGGTCAGAAGTAAATAATGGAAACGGTAAAGCGGATATAGGTCTCCTGGCCTTCTCCCAATGCTCCGATATGACCCAGATTTACGTGATGGCCTTCCCGTGAACCCCAAGGCTCGCTGGAGTACCCACAATGCTCTTTGCAGCAAGACTCCGGTCCATGCACAGCTCCCTGGCGAATCTCACTTTCCTTTCTGCTTCATTCACATTACATTTCTGTGGTTTGGCTCTCCACACAATCCAAGCTGACATGTCAAATCAGCATTCCTTACTTCCTGAAGTGGTGAGAATAAGGCATGAAACATGCACACGGTGCACACAAAATGGCACATATATGTCTCCGTTTTGGTGAGTGGTGTAAGAGGTCATGCTTGCCTACAGGACATCTGATCAGACGGTGTGTCTCAGGCACCTGATGATGGAGTGCAGGCTGAGCAGAAAGACTAGAAAATTTTAATATACATCTGTGGGTGATTGCAAAAACAACCCCTGATTCCCTACCTCCCACCTCCACCCACCGAATTAAGAAAAAAAACTAGACACACACAGACACACATGCACTATCAGGATTCCCTCCATAATCACATTAGACCGGCCATAGTCAGGTCACAGGCCGCAGTCTCTCACCCAATCCACCTCACTAATGAGGACACATCTTTTTTTTTCATCATAAACATGCTGATCCACCTGCTGATGAGCAGTTAGTAGGGAAAGGCCATGTGCTGAGAAACTAATGATGAAGTCATCCCAAATTAAAGCCACATGGAAAAAAATATGGGCAGCAAACCCTTTTACCATGGTGATGACACCCAGTACTGCACTGTTTACATGATGTGGATCTGAACTTACTGGATATGTCAGTGGCACACAGGCACACAGAGATACAAGAGCTTACAGTCAGAGGCCTGCTTTATCTGTTGACATGAGTCATACAATGGATCATAACAATGTGTCTTTGTATATCTGGAAAAATAAGGATGGAACAAATACCATAGATTTCTCAGGTTAAATATTAATGGCAGGATAACATTTTAAGGAATGGAAAACCTGTTTACTTAATACTCACTTATAATAGAAGTCTAAGGGCAGTTGTTATAAACGCAGTAAATAAACGTTTATCTGAAACATTTTGTAGAATTGTTATATTGTTGTACAATTGCGTATGTTAAACATTTATTGGCAGAATTTAACAACTGCCCTTAGCCTTTCATTATAAGTATGTTTAAAGTGAACAGGTTTTCTCTTCTTTTCTCAGTACAGGGAAAGGTGTCAAAATTCTTGTCTGTGGTAATCGTTCATACACTGCAGATGTGATGCATAAAGGTTAGGTTGAAAAATGCTGGAGTATTTAAATGCACACACCAGACAAATCACACATACACATTTTTGAAACAATAGTGAAAAAAACAGTTTGAAACAGTAAACAGTGTTTCCTTTCCTGGCGCTTTCAGACATAAACCTACGAGAAAGTTGTTTTGCAACCCAGCAGCCAGGTCCGAACATCAGGAAACAGTGGCTTCCTCTGGTGTAACTCTGAAAACACAATGCGTCATCAGTTTGCTTTCATCATGTCATCATCATTCCAAAACAGCATCCATTTGAGTTTATTCATGTAGACCCAGTACATGTTGTGTATAGAACGTTACATTATTGTGCAGTACTAGACTGCATGGTATCCTGTCACAAGTCCTTGCCAGAAAAATGAATCAATACATAGGAATTTCTCTCCCTGTACTCATACTGATGCTCACCACATTACAAGAAGTCCAGGAATAGGATTTTACTGATTTGATCAAATCACAAAAACACTATTCCATTTACAGTATATCTAAAACCATTCATGTACTGTATTGTCATCATTGATGTGTGTATAAGTAGGTTCAGTGACCGTTATAATAGCTAGGCTGAAGTTATGAAATGAAAAAATCATCTGCAAAAACTGAGTACTAATTTGTCTCATTTTAAAATTCAAAGAGTCTTATTTGACCTTCACCCATTTATTGATTTGACAGTTTATATGCTGTAGTTGTGATGTGATTATTTTAACTATAACACTAAGGTGACCATCACATACCTAAAAGTGTGGTTTTTAGGTCACCCATTTATAATTTCACCCCTTAAACTCCCAGGACCCGTCAGAGGGTCCAGACTTACATTCCTCACTCTTATAAGTACATATATTTCCTATTAGTTTGACTGTGTTTACTGAATAATTCATAGTAGTTACTGAATAATATGCTTTAAGGTAAATAAATGAATAATAATCTGGGATTCAGTTGTGTTTCTCAGTTTCAGTTGTCTGTGCATTTTGGTGTAAAAATCGGTGCTAAAATGTGTAAAAGTGGTTAAATACTGAGTTTAAATTGTTTGAATGTAATTGGTTTTTATAGGTTGTGCACTTGGTAATAATTGAGTAATAGAGTCTTATTGCTTTCCGAATGTTCAACTGTGTACCTCGACTCTGTGCAGGTTCATTTTTGTAAACAAACTTATAAAAGAGAAGGAATGTAGGGCAGCTTTGGCCTCTTATTTTCAGTCCTTTTTTCTCTTCGTAATAACCATTTTTCATTTGACCTACTTTGCTGTAACTAACCTCAGAAACCACACACACACCTGCTTATATTACATGAAACACATTTATTTTCTAGGTTTAGTTTGGCGATAACCTGTCATGAGTATTGAGATATTCTGCACCTGACCATAGCAGATGGAATGCACAGCTTAGGGTACCAACACGCAGCACAGCTGGAGGATTGGAGAGACAGAACTCTGCTACGATGCTTTTTTTCTGCAATTCTCCATCATGGACAGGATGATAAATGCCATCTCACATCCGCAACATACTGTTTCTGTCTTTTTCTATGTCATATCCAAAAGAACAAAGCAAATGGAAAAGAAGCAAAAGGCTGCTAGTTCAAAGAAACCAAATGACCAACAGGATCCTTGACACAGTGCTGCATGTTTTAAGCATTTAGGAACTGAACATCATATTCTGAGGAAGAGAAAGAGCTATTGATGTATTCAAAGTATTCAAAGAGGAATAAAGTCACATTATCCCAGGCATTGTGTGTCATCTGGTCTCTTCGGAAATTTAGGAACAATGAGAACTTATTATCGACGGTGAGCAGGCTCATTTCGGAGAACAACCTGTTCCCGTTGAAATCCGATCAGCTCTCAGACAAGAGAGCTGTGATGAGCTAGGCCGTCTACGTAAAGAGATTCCGTAAACAGAGAGGGGGGTGGAGGGTGCTTACCTTTGTAGGTTAAAATGACAGCCAACAACACACCGTTCTTTATAATATTAATACCTCAAACCTTCCTGGAAGCCATCTGCACTGGTTAAAGAAAGACCTTTCTTTGGGAGAAAGCTGACACCAATAAAAATCTTTCTCAGTATCTGTTCTCTCTCGTTTTTCATTGTAAAATGTGTTGACCCAAAATAGTCTCATGTAGCACCAGCTTCAGGCTAGGTGATTACATAAACAACCAGTTGGAACAGTCAGTTCCAGCTCAGATGCACTTGAGGGTGAGTGTCAATACGGAATTTTTAAAAAACGGGCAGTGCCTATGACTTGGTGCTAACATCTAAGTGGTTGATGCAACTTGAGTGAAGTTAAAGGTCAGCAGGGCATGACCTCTGAACGTTTGTTGTAGAAGGTATGAAGGTGCAGATCTATAAGTGGAGAATGTAAAGACAAGGTCCGGAGCTTCCTGCTTCGCTGCCCTTGGGCCCACGGAGTTGTTAACACTCCACTTGCTTTTCACAGTGTTATTTCCACAGAGATGCTCTGATAACGAGGACTGTAGTAATGGTGAGGATGGTTACAAACAGGGGTTGCTATGCATTGAGGCACTGGGCTCAGATGGGTGAAAGGACCCCCATGGAAAGATGCTTGGCTAAGATCAGCAAAACTATCTCTCCAAGTGTCTAATGGTAGTAAGTCAAGGCAATTGGACTTCAGAACAGATGAAGCCTCTTGGACCACAAATCCATTTGCCTTGATTTACTATTATTAGACACCATTAACTGAAAATCGTCTTAAATATCTCCCCTTGTCACATTTTCACACCAACTGCATGACATGGCAAAACCTATACTCTTATATCTGCTTTTTTACCTTAATTATCTTTGTTTTTGCTATTCACCATCTGGACTCGGGACTCTCAAATGTGGCAGCTTCAGTTCTTCCAGGGTGTGTGAGAAACAATTTGATAATACCCAGAACTAACTGGTGAAGTGCTCTTCAAGTCAAAATTCATTTTAATCACAGCTCGGGAAGAGCATGCTACAGTACTTCTTCTCCAGTAGAAAGTGAACTCAAGCTGCTCCCGAGTAGCGCAGTGGTAAAGCGTTTGCTCTATCAGCGGCAGATCCGTGGCTGGGATTCCAAAAGAGCATCATTGGCCCTACTCTCTGGGTGGCCTTTCTGTCTTTCTTGTCGATCAGAACGGGACTAGCCAATTGCATTTGATGTTGCATGAGCAGAAGTTTAAAAGGATGTGGTAGCTTCACGTGTCTCGAAGGAGACACCCAGTTCATTGGAAGCTGTTGTAAAATAGGGAAGAACTAACTAGTAGGTACGAATTGGCAATGACTAAATTAGATGAAAAATGGCATAAAATAAAAAAGTGACCTCCAGCTAAGAAATGTATTTAATGATAATGGTAGATGATTTACAGTCGTTAGATTTATGAGATGAACAATTTAATTGTAGTACGCTAATTAGCTTGGAAATGTTGATGGGATGGATATTTGCAATACAGAGGAAACAGATGGAGGTCTGTTTCTCTTTTTCTGAGATGAGGAGTAAAGGAAAGATTTTGAAAAGGAAAAAAATATATCATGAAAAGAAAGAACATGGTGGGCTGAGAGAAAGGGGCAGAACTCTATCTATTGATTCTCTTGCTGAGGGAGCTCCCTGAAGCAGCAACCAGCAAGGAACATTGAACCATCTCGAAGCACACACCCAAAAAAGTCATTTACAGAGTGTCAGTTTGCTGATGCCATGGAATCTGTCCACCACATACAAGGAAATCCAATTGTTTTACAAGCATTTTTACGACAATTTTTTCAATTTTACAGTCTCAGAAAAGTCATTTCTTGGAACAAGTTCACGTCACTATCAGTATCACGTCAATATCAACTGTTTTTGAAGATTTTTTTTTCATTTTTCAGCCATTTGTTCCCATTTGCATCCTTGGACTGTGCCCACCACTGCAGAAGCTCAAAGTAGCGACTTACTGTCAGTTCAATAACCTAAGAAGTGTAAGGATTGTAATGAATTAAAAACATGGCTAGTCACTTTTAAGGTTCAGCCATAGTGGCCAACCCAACAAGATGATTACATAGTTCGGATGTCTTTGACTGTAAGAAATGGACATACATATGAGCGGAACAAGAACTCTCCTCTCAGTGAGCTTTGTTTAACACATTCTTGGTTTTGATTCAGATTTAAAGACTATGCAAACCTGCATTCCAACCTGGCTTGTAATCTGAACTGATACCATGACCCTTTTTCTTATTTAAACTTTTTCATAAGCTTCAGTTTCCAACACAGGCTGATCACTCTTAAGTCTATGTTCCCATCTAGATTGCAAAAACGAATTAAAAAAGAAGGCAAAGTTGCGGCTTGTATTGTTAAGCATGTGTCACGTGTAGTTTCTATGTCCTATGTGCACAATAACATATACTGATTGCACATTTTATGTGTAACCAAGCCACAAATCAAACCTGGCACTTGTGCAATAGTCACTCGTCATATAACAACAGCCTTCGCCGGAGGGCACGACGAAGACATTCCTTCCATTTTGCACAATAAACATTCGATCTGTGATTACTGCTTTGCATTTGCCCCTGTTATTATATCTGGAGGAGGACTAGAGTTGTGCTCTGTGTTTTTGTGTGTTTGTCTTTGTGTTTTGTAGTCTATTCCAGGTTCCAGGAACTCCAGTCCATGTGTTATGTTGCTCCAGTCTCATCCAGTCCTTGTTTTCTGTGTGTCTCTGGGCCTCATTCCCGTGGGCTACGTTGCCAATTGAAGACCTACTTAAGATGTTGCCAAAGTGGTTGGAATAGCTTTTGCTTCTCCTTGCTTATGTGTGCCCTTTTGCATTTCTGTGATTTTTGACCTGTTGACTGTAGACATTACTTTGGCATTTCACTCTGAGATTTAGTTTGCCCCTTTGAACATTGTTAGTCTGGATTTTTTTGTTTATATTTTGTAAATAGTACTTGTATGTTCTTTTTTTTTTGGTTTCACTGGGAGTAGGGTGTGACGGCCATTTGTGTTGGGGTTTGTCGTTTGTCTGTTTTTTGGTTAGTTAGGGAAATGGGTAAGTCGTTTGTCTTTTGTTTGGATTTTTTTGTTGTAGGGAAGTTGGCTTGCAGTTTTGTTTATTATTTTGGCCTTGGTTACACCTGATGTTTTACCCGGTTGTTGTAACACTGGTCCTGTTTATAAAATACTAATTTGTTTCTTTAAATTAATTTGTCTGTGTGGTGCTTCCTCTCCTCCTAGCACAGGCATATTACACCTCCTTCTGTTATGGCCTGACCCTAGACCGTGGGTGGTGGGGGTTGTTAGTTATGCCTTCATTTGACCTTACTATTTTTGCCCTGTACCCTACCTTAGAGCAACAGTTGTCGTAAGGATGACCTACTTCAGATTGCAGATTTTTTTTCAATATCTCTGTTCTGCACTCATCCACCAAGCAGGTTTTGAAGGCTGCACTTTATAGTGCGCTTGTTGATCAGGGAATTCTTCCTGTTGGGGAGGAGGCTCTGGGTGTTGTCCTTGAGCCGACTCAATGCTTTGAGACCGAGGTGGTTGTCGAAGATGTTGGAGTTGGGGAGTACCCCTGCTATAAAGAGGCAGGGGTACCAGACGCAGCTACTGCAGTTGCGGGCGTTGGAGGTGGAGACTGACAAGGAAATTGGGCTCAAAATGCTAAGCTAGGTTGATAAAAGGCCTGTTCCTCGGCTACGGAAAGTCAGCTCTCCTACAGCAATCTTCGCTTCACCAGCCAATGTTAAAGCACCTGCTTCTCCGTTTACTCCAGTAGAAACTCCATCGGTAAGAAAACCTGATTTTGATGTCAGTAGACATCAAAATCGCATTAGTCCCTGTTTTTAGAGAAAATGAGGTGGATGCTTACTTTCCAGTTTTTGAACGGATCATGACCACTTTATGTTGGTCTAAAGGTCTGTGGGCTTTGTTGTTGCAGTGCAAACTGGTTGGAAAAGCACAAGAGGTCTGCGCAGCTCTTAGTTTGGAACAACGTTTAGACTACGACATTGTAATGGCTATGGTTTTATGTGCCTACAAATTAGTTCCTGAGGCAAAACTTTCGCTCTTTAGTGAAAACTATCAGCCAAACCTTTTGTAGAGTTTGCCTACGTAGTTTACGTAGGGATCCTCCAGTGCACACTTCGCCTTCGAAAGCCTCTGCTAGTACCCTGAAACCCTCAACTTAAGGCTGATTCTCGTGAATGTTTCTATTGCCATGAGCACCTTATAGCAGTATGTCTGACGCTCTAGTGAAAGAACCACAGACAAGCTGTTAAGAAAGTAAATGCTGTAAATGTACAGAAGCCTGGTACTTTGCCTTTGCCCTCGCCCTCGGTTGGCATGGTGAAAGTTGCTGTACGTTCAGTTACCCGTGGATGGCATTTCTTTCATTTTGGGAAATGATTTAGCTGGTAGTAAAGTATTCTCACTATCTGAGGTTGTATCAGATCCCTTTTCCACTGTTGATGATACTCTTACTCTTGAGTACCCTTCAGTATTTCCTACATGTATACTCACTCGTTCCCAAACTAAGAAGTTGGCTGTTATGGCTCTGTCTGATTCATTTTTGTGTAAAAACAATGTCTCTCATGTTGAACCCTTTAAATGTAAACCCAAAGAGTTTGATGTCGGATGTAAAGTCTGACATTTGTATTGATTCAACCCTACTTGTAACTCGTGAAAATCTTATCGCTGTTCAGGAGAGATTCCTCGTTAGCCTGTTTCTTTGAGTAGGTAACTGAGAAACCTGCACTTAAAAACCATTCGTTTGCATGTTTTGTTGATAAGGGGGGTTTAATGTGGAAATGGTCTCCACCTACTTCACAACAAGAATGGAATGAGGTCTTCCAAGTAATGGTTCCTTGTCCATACAGGAATCAGGTTCTAGCATTAGCTCCTGATCACCCTTTCTCAGGTCATTTACCTGTGTGTCTTAAAGCACTTCTTTTGGCCTTCCATAAAATCAGACATTGCCCAGTATTATCACATCTGTCATGCGTGTCAGGTTGTGAAAAAAAACGAATCAGGTTATTCCATCTGCTCCGCTTCGGCCCATACCGGTCATGGGAGAGCCATTTGAACGTATATAGGTGGATTGTGTTGAACCTCTGCCCAAAACTCGTTCAGGAAATTTTGTTGACACTGATGTGTGCTGCTACAAGGTTTCCTGAGGCTATCCCAATCCGCACTTTAAAATCTAAGGTTGTGGTTAAGGCCTTGATTAAGTTTTGCACTACATTTGGGTTGCCTAAGGTCATTCAGTCTGACCAGGGTTCTAACTTTATGCCCTGGCTATTTGGTCAGGTGGTGTGCAAATTGAACATAAAGCACCAAATTTCCAGCACTCCTCATCCGGAATCGCAGGATGCATTTGAGCAATTTCAACAGACATTTAAGAATGTGCTGAGGACATATTGTTTAGAAACTGGGAAGGATTGGGATGACAGTGTTTCTTGTTTTGTTTTCCATTTGGGATGCTGTACAGGAGTCAACTGGATTTAGTCCGTCATAATTGGTTTTTGGGTATGCTGTGCGAGGACCACTGAAAGCATAACAGGAACAGTGGCTGTTTCACCTTCACCTAGTAAATCCATTTTAAAATGTTAGTTCTCTTAGAGAACATCTGTGTCTAGTTCGTGACATGAAGAGATGCTTTGACCAAAAAGCAGTTGAACGCTCCTTTGAGGTTGGTGATCAAGTTTTAGCTTTGTTACCCGTGTCAGGATCTTCTCTGCAGGCCCGATCTGCTGGTCCTTATGAAGTGAAAAATAAACTTAGCCCTACGGATTATGTACTTCTGACTCCTGATCACAAAAGAAAAACTTGTTTGTCATGTAAACCTTTTGAAACTGTACCATGCTTGCACTCCACCTAATTCTGTTGTTAATGTATGTCCTTCTGAGTACTCTCCTGAGTCTGATGGTCTTCATCTTGGTAGACATTGTGTCCCTTGTGCTAGGGTGCCCAATTCGGATGAGAAATTGGGTCACTTATCCCAGTCTGTCCAGTCTGATATGTGGGCATTAATTGAGAGGTTCCATTTGCTATTTTCTGATGTTCCATCTCGTACCCCTCTGATTGAACACGACATTGATGTTGATGGACATGACCTATCCGACAACACCCTTATCAGGTAAATTTTCAGAAATGCTCTCTTCTTAAACAAGAAACAGTATTTGGTTAAAAACGGTCTTGCCTTACCCAGTTTTAGCCCATGGTGTTCGCCATGTATTCTAGTCCCAAAACCTGATTCTACTTTTAAGTTTTGTACTGATTACAGAAAGGTTAACTCGGTCACAAAACCTGATTCCTTCTGCTGCCTCATATGGAGGACTGTGTAGATAGGATAGGTTCATCTGCATTTGTCAGTAAGTTAGATTCACTTAAGGGTTACTGGCAAGTCCCACTCACCCCTCGTGCTTCAGAGATCTCAGCTTTCGCTACTCCAGACAATTTCCTCCAGTACACTGTGATGCCCTTCGGTCTCTGGAAAGCACCTGCCACGTTCCAGAGGCTCATGAATCGTGTACTTGGAGACATCCCGAATTGTGCTGCTTACCATGACGATGTAGTGATTCTCTCACATTTGGAAGCAGCATCTACAGCTTTTAGAACAGGTTTTTAGTCGGTTGAGTGATGCTTCTCTTGTTTTAAATCTAGAGAAATGTGAATTTGGAAAGGGCATAGTTTAATTTTTTGGGGGAAGACCGTAGGCCAAGGAGTGGTGATGCCCAAATACAAGCCATTAGCAATTTCCCTAGTCCCAAGACAAGACGGGAACTTAGTTTTAGGGATGGCTGGTTACAACAGATGTTTCTGGAAGAACTTCTCTGATGTTGTATTGCCTTTGACTCAGTTATTGTGCAAGGACACTCAATTTGTTTGGTCTTCTGCCTGTCAGTCTTCTTTTGATTCAGTAAAATTATTGCTGAGTAACTCACCTGTACTTTCTGCCCCAGACTTCAGAAAACTGTTTAGGCTTGAAGTGGATGCTAGTAGTACTGGTGCAGGTGCTGTACTTCTCCAGGAGGATGCTTGTGGGCTTGACCATCCAGTTTGTTACTTCTCTAAGATGTTTGTCAAGCACCAGTTATGTTACAGCACCATTGAGAAGGAGGCCCTGGCACTGCTTCTCGCACTACAGCATTTTGAAGTCTACCTCGGAGGCTGTACAACCCCCATGGTCGTATACACCGACCATAATAATCCCCTTGTTTTCCTGAACCGTATGTGCAACACCAACCAGCAACTCATGCGCTGGTCCGTAATGGTTCGGAGTTTCAATCTATGCTCAGGGTGTTATGCTGTTTGTCTTTGTGTTTTGTAGTCTATTCCAGGTTCCAGGAAATACAGTCCATGTGTTATGTTGCTCCAGTCCAATCTGGTCCTTGTTTTCTGTGTGTCTCTGGGTCTCATTCCCGTGGGCTAGGTTGCCAATTGAAGACCTACTTAAGATGTTGCCAAAGTGGATGGAACAGCTTTTGCTTCTCCTTGCTTATGTGTGTCCTTTTGCATTTCTGTGATTTTTGACCTGTTGACTGTAGACATTACTCTGAAATTTGACTCTGAGATTTAGTTTGCCCCTTTGAACATTGTTAGTCTGGGTTTATTTTGTTTATATTTTGTAAATAGTACTTGTATGTTCTTTTTTTTTCCGTCTCACTTGGGAGTAGGGTGTGACGGCCATTTGTGTTGGGGTTTGTCGTTTGTCTGTTTTTGGGTTAGTTAGGGAAATGGGTAAGTCGTTTGTCTTTTGTTTGGATTTTTTTGTTGTAGGGAAGTTGGCTTGCAGTTTT
>JAOUQW010000014.1:4817940-4830164 GCA_028565825.1 Olivaichthys viedmensis
GAATACAAATGATCTGAAAGATAAAGAATCAGATTACAATCATTTTATAGATGATCTGAAACTAAATGCACTTTATATCTCTGATAAACTCTGATTCATAACTTTTAAACACTGGTCTAAGCCTTTCATAAATCCTACAGCATTACTTTATGAATGATTCATGCAATGCATACGAATGGGTTATAAAGGCCCAATGTAGGTTCCCTTCAAATAAAGTGTTACCAAACATTGATGTTTGTTTGTTTGTTTATTTATTTATTTATGCTTTCATCCAAAGTGACATACAGTTGAGGGCTTACGGGCCGCCGTTCCTTTTTCTACAATTAATTAACTAGGGTTAAAGACTAAAATGTGAAAACAAAGCCTCTGACATTGCAAAAATGGCTTGCTAAAAATATCCTTAGTGACAAAACACATCACTTTTAATTTTTTTTATCAAGGTGGCCGTTCTAAAAAGGATCCGTCACGCCCTGACTCACTCGTGACAAGTGCACACTTTCACCATGATATTGCTGGCCTGAATCTAAGCATTCCTCCTCCTCGTTCTCCGCAGGGTCGTGTTTGGCTTCTTTCTTAATCTCATGCTGAAAATAGCAGATGAAAATAGGCCTTCGAGGTCAAAACGGGCAGCCGCAGAGGGTGGATTTCCCGCTCGGGTGGGTGAGGGGGTTGCGGTACGACCCGTTACGGCCTGGGACAGAAGAGAATAAGGAGAATACAAACGGGAGTTAGGTCTCGGCCTTGTGTAAGAGGAGGATTTTGTTTAGAAAAAACACAAGGAGCAGCGAGACTGACGCATGGGCCTTATCACGCTGACCTTTTCTAACACATGGGACGTGTCACAGTGATACGCGCCACCTGCAAAAACGAATATTTATCTTCAAAAACAAGCTGACACATGTTCAACCCTATCAGACACGCCAAATTGTACATCTTTAGAGCATCGCTGCTTCTTAATTATTTACTTCATGCAACCAGAGGCACTGGGATAACTAGCGAGCCCCAGTTTCCTTTTATCAAATTTGTAGAAAAGTGAAATTTTTAACTGTATCTTTTTTTAATATGAATTAGTTTTCATCCACCATCTTTGTTGGTGACATACAACGCCAGAAGTGGTGGAAATACTCAAATTCCTCACAAATTCCTTGGAAATACTTGTCTAAAAACAATTATCTGGTAATCAAGTTAAAGTAAAGCTTCCATTTTTTTTACCCGAGTTAAAGAGCAAAGATAAAACTCTTAAAGTATAAAAGTAAAGTATAAAAAAATGTATATCAAATCACACACAGATTTTTGTTACTGACTGATACATTAGTGTGAGTTTTGCCAAGAAACCATGGAACGTAAGCAAACATCAACGGCTATATCCCTAATGTTAGCTAGCATAACAATAACTCAGACGATGCACATTAATGTGCACGCTAATAAGTAACCGATAGGTAACGATAGGCATTAGTTCACTTGCATCCATGTGTGTTTTTTACATTTTGCTTTTTTTTTAATTTAGGGAACATTTCTTAAACATGAAAAAGTTTTAATCCTCAATTTTTTGTGACACTGCGCTTGCATGTGCGTGTACAAACGGCCTATCGAAACATAAAATGTAGAAATTTACAAATAAACACATCAAGGGATTATTTGCCCCGAAGGCATCTATTAGACTTTAGATTTGTTAGGAATTTTGATGAGCTGTTTGAAGCAAAAAAGTCACCTTATGACTTCCTAAAAATATGTAGATTATAGAGTAATTGACCTGTTTTGAGTAAAAGTCAAAAGTCTTAAAGTGCCCTAACGTCGTAATTTAAACCATTACAAAATAATCTATGTTGAATAATAAATTGTTACGTATTTTTTATGCCCGAGAAGCGACTAAAAATGGCTGAGGAACATCTCTAAAACTTTACACTCATTAAGAATGCGAGGATATATAAATATGCATGATTATGCAAAATTGAAGACCCTGCCCCCACTACTATACTGGACCGTGATATGTTTAAGGTATTTCGTGACGTACTAAACTAAGCTGATACGTCGCTCCACACAAACTGTTTATTTTTTTACAGAAGTCTCTGTTTTTAATGTAAAAATGTGAAACTTGCAGTGTGGGAACAAATTTAACCCAAATCCCCAAATCTATAGACTCATAATAAACCATCCAAGAGGAGTTAACCATTTAAAAAGCACGTTTCTGAGTGCAGGGGGTCTTTAATGCCACTCGTTTCCTTGTCATTTATAATAATATCCTCAAATAATAAATAATAATATATACATTGATACCTGTGATGGTGTTTTTTGGAAATAAATGTTGTTTTTAATGTTACTGAAAATGTGTGCATCAAATTCGATACTGCAGGCTTTATCTTTATCTTGTATTTAATAAAAAAAATATTATTATTGTTTTTGTAATTAATCATTAGCTATTCATAGTTGGATCAAAAACTATTTTTGGTGCAGAAATAAGGAAATAAATGTGTTATGGTAAATAAAATATGTCTGTGTTGTAAATAAGATAATAGGCTTTGCTACTGTAATTTTATTTATTTATTTTTATTGCTCGTATTTTTAGATGCCAAAAAGTTACAGTGCCCAGGATATTCGTGAGACCCAGATTTTTGAGGGTGATTTACGTGAAGGCCAGATAATACTAATTAAATTCATTATAATTAAATTAGTAAAAATAAATAAACATAAACAGCACAGACACATTCAATATTTCGGTAATAGTGCTTCGACAAAATTAAATTGCCCTTTAAAAGGTGAGAAGAAAAATTTATATGACAAAAAAAAAAAAAACAAACACTCAAACCCTTTAGAGAAACTGTGGAAAAAGCTAAATAATATTCCCAAAATCCAAAAGTATCAAACTGATACAAGAAAATGATCATGTTTGAAAAAATATATATATCCAATGAAAGATTTAATTAGGAATAATGAGAATTGAACAGGTTGTGTCAGGTTTTAAAGGATTAAACACTCTGGTTATGTGAAATCGTGATAATATCCAACACAGATAATATCGTTATCAGTTATCGTAGTGACTTTAAAATATCGTCCTTACCCCGGTGTCCCATGTGGGAGGAAGCTGCCTGAGTGGGCAACATTTTTGGGTAGTATTTGTTTTCCTGAGATTGAATTTGTTTTTTAAAAATGGCAGCTGTCTTTTTTCTTCTATAGTCCTTACTTTGGACCAATTTTAAGGATCATCTCATTACGAATGTGTCTCCTGAATTATGGGTAAGAAGAAAAGAAAAAGAAAAAGAAAAACATATGTAAAAATGTATAATGCTGTTAAAATGATGTTGTTGGGTTTTTTTTTTTTTGGTTTTTTTTAAAAACACAATATCGTGATAATATCATAAATCACAACCTAATCGAATTATCGCGAGGTGAAAAATGAATATCGGCACGTGCACGCAATAATGGAAGCATATTGCATCGAGAGACATCTTAATGCATCTGTACACACGGCACCATGATGGAAACAGATGGAGCAGCACTGCCCCCTACTGCTCAGGAAGTCAATCTACACACTCGAAAAAACTAAAATAAAACAGTCCCCCAAGCTGCAACACTCAGAGTAAAACTAGTCCATTATGGATGTCAGTGATATTTTTTTTTTTTTGCAATTTATTCATTTTTATATTCTATTCATTGTATCAAAGAAGCAGTTTTTAATGTCATATATTATAGATTGTAAATAAACCAGCGCCACAGTTGTGATTATGTTTTTTTTGTTTGTTTGTTTTTTACTTCGGACAATGAATATAATCAAGTTTTAAGGAACAAGAGAAAAGGCAATAAACTGTCAGACTAGTGATGACCTGAAAGAGATGAAACCGAAGGCACTCTAATACACTAAGATTATTATTTTTTGAACAAATGATGCTCGATAATGAAGGACTTTCATCCGTGGACAGGATATGTGCTCGATATGCAACATAAACAGCACCATATCCAGTGCCAGGCTTTTCTTTTTTTAAAACTTATTACTTACGTATTGTGCATTTTAGTTGGTGTATTTATGAAGCATCCAGCACTGATTATGCCTCATTCTGAACACACGTGTACAAGTGCTTCCAAAATCAGACACCGGTTTGAAAGTCAGATATAAAACTGCGAAAAATAGGACGGGTGACAAACGTTGATTATCGGATAGTTAATGTAAAATCCACACACTCTGCTTTGGTTATACAAATAAAAAGGCAAAGCACTTCTGATAATATAGTGGATTAACCCTTGACCCTAAGTGACGGTTTGACGGTTATTCTGTATTTGTGTCTGATTTTTGCTGTAAACCCCAGACTCCAGGTGCGTTTCCCGTTCGCCCGAGACACCTCAGTTATCCATGAGCGAGCGCTGGATGGCCTCCTGCATCATCGCCTCCTCGTCTGCAGCATAATCCTAAACCACACGGGGGAAAAAACCCGGAAATTAGACGTTAGAAAAGAAAAGTGTGGTGTAAAATCGATGATGGATGTACAGCATTGTGCAAAAGTCTTACAGACGTACAGAATTATGGTTAGTTAGTTAGTTAATTAATTAATTAAACATCATTTTTAAAACCGCTCATGTAGCCCTCAAACTTACCAAAACGTCTGTTTTACGTTCTAATCTTCTGGATCTTCCAGATTAGTGTCTACATTTAAATTTACGGTCGTGGTGTTTGCGATTTTGAGACGCAGCTCATGACAATGTGTTTTAAAGAGGAACTAACAGAAGCTCGCGAGTGTGTTTAACATCTCCAGACGAATATGTGCATCCCACAACAGTGGCATGAAATCTCTCAACATTTTACAGGTCGTCATGGAAACCGGACAGAACAGGAGTGTCTCGGCTCTGACCCGCCCTCTAGTGGACATCGCGTTTAATCCTCCAGATGTACAAAAAGTACGCAGGCGAGTGTGTGAACAATGCTGCTCGCGTTAATCCCGGCCTAACGGACGTCTATCTCAAATCCCAAAATCCTTTGTATAAAGATCGGCACCATTTCAAAGCACATCCAGATGTTCAGTCATGTCACACAGATGTGCTGATGTGGTTTAGGACACTTTGGGGTGGGATTTTCCGTCATCTATAAACATCGTGAAGTTGAACACTGGAACGCAGCAAAGTTTAAAGGCGAAATTGTAGCGAAAACTTTTTTAAATTATGTAACTGATAATAAAGTTACACTTTGAACTTAAATTTGTAAATTGCAGACTCTGCTATTTTTATTTTATTTTTTTTACTAAATCTGTCTCGCTGTTGGCACGGGGAGGCAGGACACAAGCGCGTAGCCGTTCAACAAACATTTATTTACACACGGACTCAAGACAAACAGCATAACATCCAACAAAGCGAGACAACACAGGACTGACACACGGGGATACTTATACACTTACTAATTACACAGACGAATGAGATACAGGTGGATCACATAAATGACAGGACAAGACAGGGCGGAACTAGACACACAGAAACAAGTGTCCGGTGGCGGCCGTTGCCATGGCAACTGGCATGCGCTGCCAGCGGAGCTGTCCCACGGCTTGGCAACTGTGACAAAAAGGTGGATAAACTGAGGTAAGAAATTTATTAAACTGGTTATTACTACACTTTAACTATATTTACACCTAAAAAAGATAAGTGGTTAGGAAATATGTATTTTTTAGCACCCACAGTGTGGCAGAACTGATGCAGTGTTGTATGGTGTACTTTAGCATGTTTACATATTTCTGAGAAATAACTACGAAGTTTATTCATTTTTCTGGATGAGAAAATTACTTGACCAGATTTTATTAGATTATATACACCTTTATATGCACAATTAAACTTTAGTACTCAGATTGTAATTGTGTAGCGTTTATAGCTAAAGATCCACTCAGAAATCCTGTCAAATTAGCTTATGTTAGCTAGCAGGCTAGCATTAACTACCACTGAAGACTTCACTGCAGTGACTGGATTGTGCTAAAGCAACTGCAGTTTGCGCTGTCCAAATGGTCTGTTGCAATTTATTTATACTGTTATATTTTTCATGTATATTGTTGTAAAGTAGTATCAGTGCTATTGTGCAAAGTTTGTTGAATTTCAAAATCATTGGCATCATTTTGTTGACTGATATCATTGATAGCTCATTCAATGTTAGTAAGCTTTCCTCTGAAAAAAAAATTAATCGCCTCCTGATGTGATGAGTGAAGTATCAGAGATAAATAGCTTTTTTACAATTATATTTTTATTTATTGTTGTAGTGTTATTGTGCAAAATCTGTCAGATTTATTTGGTATTGGTTCTTCAGAAAGAGTATTTTTAGCTGAATTATTCAATTTAAAGTGACTCAAAATGATTGAATAGTGTGTATAGAATAACATTATTAATATACTACCTATATTATTTATCTTGTTTTTGTTTTTTTGAGCCCATAAGTTAGAGGAGGCAACTGACTGCTGTTAAATTCAGGACCATGGCAGAGCACTCTGAAGACCATGAGGGGCTGGACATAGAGGAAAAAGACACCTTAGATGGGCAACTGCTTGATGATGATGATGATGTTGATGAGGTGGAGGAAGAGGAAGATGATGAGAAGAGTGATCTGTCATCAGTTGGGTAAATATGTGTTGCAAGTGGACTGTGTGTGTTGACCTATTTTATAATAGTATTTGAGACGTTTACATTGCACCAATTAATTTTTGCATGTTTATTTGATTATTTTGTGTCTCAGTCCTTTCCGTTTTATCCCGAAATGGATAGAGAAGCACTGAAACCAACCGTATTTACTCCCTGTTATCTGTTAGATCGGACTGTGTTTCTCAATACATAATCACTGAATACATAATTTGCGATGTAAATATGTGTATATAATTGAGTTTTACATAATTTAAATTGCGTTGACATTGTGAATGTGTTTTACAGACCTATATATTTATAAATGTTATACATAAGCTGTATTTTATCTGAAACTTCAAATAAATTGATACTTCCCATCTCTTTGAATTGTATGCCATTGTATTCATATTTTCTTCAATTATAATACACTTACTAAATATGAATTATAAGGATGTGTTTAAATGAAACCTAAATATATATTAGTGTTTTTATGCATTTTAATCACCTAATTTATTGTCTGAGCACAATTTTCTTGGGTATATAGCTTTTTAAGAGTATTTGGCGGTATGGTGGGAGGAGGGGGAGGAGGCGGCGTGCCCACTCGTCCTCGGGCCATTCCCAGGGAGCTTCCGTGCACTCGAAGGGCCTGCTCCTTCTCGAGAGCCTCAAAACGCCCATACATCATCTTCCTTAATTCCAGGTACATTACAATAGATTACATTACATTTGTTACATTAGCATGCAGAAGGCTAATATTTTGAGATGATTGTCTGACAGTTTTGGTCTTCTCCTGCGCCATGGCATTATTGCAATGTGAACTTACTTCATTTATTAATATATTTTTTATATTTTCAATTGTTATGCTATGTGTTTTTGTGTGTTTGTGTTTGTTCCAGGTTCCAGGAAGTCAAAACCGGTCCTTATTTTCTGTGTCTCTGGGCCTCATTGCCATATGCTGCGTTGCCATTTGAAGACCTATTTAAGATGTTGCCAAGGTGGATGGAATAGCTTTGTTTTTCCTTGCTTACTTGCTTTTGTGCCCTTTTGCATTTCTGTGATTTTTGACCTGTTGACTGTAGGCTTTGCTTTGAAATTTGACTATGAGATTTGGTTTGCCCCTTTGAACATTGTTAGTCTGGATGTTTTTCCATCTCACCGGGAGTAAGGTTTGAATGCCATTTGTGTTTGTGTTTGGGGTTTGTCTATGTTTTTGAGTTAGTTAGGGAAATAGGTAAGTCTTTTGTCTTTTGTTTGGATTTCTTTGTTGTAGGGAAGTTAGTTGGTTGTGACAAAGTTAGCTTGCAGTTTTGTTTATTATTTTGGCCTTGGTCACACCTGATGTTTTACCTGGTTTGTTGTAACACTGGTCCTGTTTATAAAATACACATCTGTTTGTCTTTAAATTCATTTGTCTGTGTGGTGCTTCCTCTCCTCCTAGCACAGGCATATTACACCTCCTTCTGTTATGGCCTGACCCTAGACGGAGAATACTTCCAAGGCACAGAACATTCATCTTTATTTACAATAATGAGTCCACAATGAGCTGCGCTATCTCATGATTGACTGCTTTTTAGAACGCGGTTGAAGTCAGATCACAGCAGAGGAAGTATTATGGTGCACTCTTTGTTCTTAAACATTTACATTACAATTTGAGTTATGAATAAAACGAAACACGTACTGCATCTCTGTTCCTACAAAACATCCTGTCTAATGCATGTGATAGGAAATGGAGCAGTCATCCTAAAATAAGTTTTCAGAATTCATACTGTTTCCACTCTTGACCTAATAATAGTGAGTGGGTAATCCATAATGAATAAAAAGAGGGTATCTCTTTTGTGAGCTGCTGAAAATCACAAAAGGGAATTTTACTCTTCACCACCCCTGGATCTTTTGCCTCTCTTGACTTTTTGACTTTCATAGTGGTTTTAGAGCTCATATTTTCAGACTGAAATCACAGGGACTTTCCAAAAGAGAGAGTCCAAATATTTATCAGGGTAATGATAGTGAAGCAGCTCAGATGTCCACACCGGAAGAAATTGAAACTCGATGAATTACATATCAACATTGATATCCACGGGACAAGCTGACGTCATGTGCCCGATGTGTCACACTCACATGTGTGTCATCAGACAACGCTATGATGTTAGTATTTCTCTTAACACTCTACACACTGTTTGTTGTGTTTTGATGAAGAGCCTGGCAACAGTGGTGAAGAAAGTTTGCCGTGAGTGGTCGGGCCTTTGTGACTGGACTTGTCACTCTCCTTTTCGTGTCTATTCATTCCCTGTTTGTGTTTGCAGCATACACACACTGCGCTCCATCCGCTTCTGTGGGCAGGAACAATGAGCTCGTTCACTCACCTTCACTCAGGAACCAGGTGAGCTGTGGAAACGATGATGAAGCGATGCAAGGAACTGAGGCACCATCAAGAAGGAACATGAAGTCAGAATGCTCTGACTCAAACAGTGATTACATTGATTTTCACTTCTGTTTCCTAGTAAAAGCACTTCACCATTCCACTTGAACCATGTATTGGATTGATAGCTGATTGTCACTGACTGGTGCTGGAAAAGTAATGCAGAGGTAGAACTACACCTTCAAAAGTGGTGGGGTGTTAAATCTAACATCATGCCCCTATGACGAATATTTGCAAGATATGTCATGCCACAGACACACGCTTTTTGTGAATTGTACAAGACCAAGACGCTTTTTCCTGTAACTTCAGGGTTATAAGGTTACTTGCTGGCATTGGGGTCTCTAAAAACAATGGTGTGGAATATACAGCCTTGTTAGCATGTAAAACAGACCCCTATCTGTATAAACTTAAGTCAATAAGAGAATCAACATCAAATCTCACTTAGTTTGATAACAATCTGTGAACTTAGACAAACATTTGTAATAGAGGTTTTAACTGGTTGTACCACCAAGTTTAAATATCTTAAATTTTTCTTTACAAATAATGTGAGTATGAAACACTTTGGGTCAAATGCCAGCTTGCCACGTTGTTCCAGTGGTCATGAAGTAATGGCAGCCCTAAATATTATAAATGTCTAATTATAGTCATTAAATATAGAGCAGGAAAGTGAACTATTAGAGAGCCTACGTGTTAAACAAAGTCAAGCAGTTGGCTACAGATGTTGGCAGTGTGCTGCTTTCTTCTCCGCTCCTATTCTTTCTCTTCCATTTTCTCTCTCCTTGTTTCATTCTGATAGAGTCTCTGTCTGCCCGTGTGCCACCCACCTCTCAGTCTGTGCACTATGATGGTCCACATGCCCATCTGGCACCCTCCTCCTTGTCTGTCAGGTTGTCAGTGTGGCGGTGGCACAGAGAGCCAACTCTGCCAGCACAGGCCCTGATCTGCATGCAGTTATCACTAAACACACGCCAGCACTCAAACTGTCACTCATTTAGCATTCACACTTGGAGGCAAGAAAGAAAATCACTGATGTCCCTCTAATTGCCGGGCTGCTTTTTTTTTCATAGCAGTCAGTGTGTTTAGGGTTGATTACTATTTTATGTTTATGGTTTATTTGCTTTTTCCAATCACATAAATAGGCTAATTGTGAAAGTGGATCTCATTAAGCCGTTGGTCTGGTTTATAGCACAGGGGACAGAAACATTTTACAGATTTAATTGCATGCTGTATTCCTTTGGTCTTCATCCAATTAAGGAGGCCTGCTCTATGACATAAGATGCCCCTCTGTTAAGATCGAAGCTCAGCGAGAGAGACGTTGTGGCATATGCTCTCTGATTTTAAAGGCAGGTTTATGGGGAGGCAGAGGAAGGGATCATCGTCTTCCTTAACAGAAGGCCTTCTGATTTAGATAACGTGGCCATTTACATGTCAAAAGCCTGGGGGCTCTAAGGCAATACAGTTTACCCAGGATGCAATTTGGAAACAGATGTCATCATCATCGTGCTACTTCCCTGTGGTGATAAAATAAAATACTTTTTTTTTTTTAAACTGCCATGATTTATTTAGGGATGATATTAAGGTGAAGAAGCTAACTAAAAGAAGTTGATACTATTTTGAATGTTAAAATATGCTTTATAAATACTATTACGTTTACAAATGTATTTTAAAATTATTTTCTATGAACTAAATCCTACTGTGGAGTAGAAGTGCATGGATCTCATGGCTATACTTGGTTCTCAAACTCATAAATTATATTTGGGCAGGTTGTAAAGCTTATTAGTAACCAACAATTATAGTTGTGTTTGATGCTGAAAACATTATATCTGGTAAAGATAAGTCTTAAATTTTGTCTCTATTCCATTTCTGCCATGAAGGTCTCTGATTTATGATGTGTGTTTTTTTTTTTTAAATAGTGATCATTTTTGAAGTATGGGTGGTAGTCATGCTGACGTAAACCCTTAAAAGAATTTTAGACATGTCAGTTTTTCTTTAATGTACATGAAAAATTACTCGTCTTTAGCTATTTAAAAAGTATGCATTTTCCAGTACAAAATTACTATACATTCCCAGTGTGCTACTGTCTCCTTTCTTCTAGCCAAAATTGATCACACAACAAATATCTTAATTTCACTGGTTTAAAGGGAACTTATCTAAAGGGGAGTGTCATGTGGCACATATTTATTGAACTTTAAACACCCAAGTATTTAGGTTTTCTAAAAGTGCTTATACATGACAAAACCCCAAGTGGGTTAAGACACAATACATGATCGATGAGCTACAGGCACAGCCCAATAAACCAGAACCGTGAGTGCAGTTTGCTCACCAGAGGGGGCAGCACACCCCCATAGGAGGCCACTGTTCCTGGAAAATCATGACTCATGGACTCTTACTCACCAGCCACACTAATAATTCAGATACTTGTGGCAGCTAGAAGATGAAAAGCCATTTTGTAAAATTTTCTGCTGGCAGTTTTCTTCGAATGACAATCACAAAGGGGAAAAAAAAAAAAACTTTAGCCGAGTATCCCCAGAGTCAGGGGTAGTTATTGGAGACTAGTGTTCTAATGTCTCATAAAGCCCCAGTTCACTGAACATATTGAGGACTTTGAACCCTATCCTGCTTTGTGAATATGAGCTTATAATCAAACCAAGGAAACACCACAAGCGATCGGTACAAATAAAAGTTTAATTGTAATGTTTTTGTATAAAAATAGGATTTCCATTGGGTTTCATACAGCTTTAACTATGGAGAGAACATCCAACACCGAACTATGGAGCCAGTGATGGGTATATCCCTCTCCCACCGCAATTCTTCAAAACATTTCCATCCATTATAGGGAGATTACAGAAACGCAAAACAGTGACTTCTTGATTTTAAACGACGACAACCCAGAGGAGTTAAATAACATTCATCGCTCTTCCAATTTAAGTAAACCTTGTTTTTATTCTTTTTTACATTGACAACAGCTTCAGTGCATTCACCATCTCTTGTCCAAATGTAAAATAAATGACAACAAGAATGCAAACAAAAGGCCATATAAAGATATGCAAATTTTGGGATTTAAGCATGGACAATAAATAAAAAATAAATAGCCACAGAGTGTGGAATGTCTACATGTTACAAATAAATTAAAAGAAAACTATACAAAAAAAAAAAAAAAAAAAAAAAAAAAAAACCCCAACACTTGGGAATTTATTTTTTAGATCGGAAGAGCGAAAGTATGAAAGCC
>JAOUQW010000014.1:4845211-4858718 GCA_028565825.1 Olivaichthys viedmensis
CTGACCCTGACCTCTGACCCCAGCTTACCAACATGCTGGGACATGCGAAGAATCAATTTCACTGTACTGTACTTGTATATGTGACAATAAAGGAGCTTTCTATTCTATTCTATTTTTTAAGCAAATATTTTATTGACAGCTGCTGGAATGTGGGGAGAACCTTGCCCAGCATTTCAAAAAGTGTTCTGACTTATTAATTTCTCTATTAGCACCTAATGAATAGACTCATAATGCCGATGAAGCAGTGCTGAGAACACCATGTTGCAGTTGGCTTTCTTGAATTTCCTCTTCCACGGTTTTGCCTGGCACATAGTAGACACGAAATGTCACAGAGTAAAAGAAAGATGTATTTCAGTTTTCCTACCTACATGCCGTCACTCCTATTGATATCAGAGTAAAAAGAAAAGAAAGAAAGAAAAAATCCAGAATGCTTTTTGCTTTGAAATGAGTGGAGACACATAATCTCAGCAACAGAGTTTGTCCCCACAGTTTGTTTTAAGATGCAAGGACGGTTTAGGAAAAAGGCCGCCATATGCCTTGAGCACTATTCCTTCATATCTACAGCCTGACGCTTAACCTTCTAAGCTTCATCTCGTATCATTCCACATAATATAGAGATGTGTGCTGTGTGTGTGCTCCAGCGTATAGTGGGCAGCCAAACTGTGCGCTCGGTAATTACTGTGGCTCTGAACTGAGTTAATTATGTCGAGAAACATTCCGACTGGCGGGTTGTCATGGTAACCGCCGAGGTGTTAATTATCTTCTCTTTTTAGAGGAACGGAATTCCAATACCTGTATTGGAAAAACAATACCTGTATCTCTCCCTGTCTCTCTCTCTCTCACACACACACACACACACACACACAGTTTTGCCAAGAACCTCTTGGGCAGTGTAATACATCTGGCAGAGTTATAACAGATATGTTAGGAAGAATTCGGGGGGCGAATATATTACAACTGGGAGGATCCAAAAGCTGTTCAGAGCATAGAAAAGAGTTTAGAGGCATTTAAAAAGGCAAAGAGTGGACAGCAAGTTATTAGAGAATATTCATATCAAAAATAGAAAGGAAGATGCAAACTTTTGAACTGATATCAATTTTCATTTTCACTATTAATATCTTAACTTACACAATTTGACCATTTTTGTTACTTTGGCAATGACAGAACATCTGTAAAACCTAATAAACTAAATGTCTTGTTGGTATAAATGTAATTTCTTTGTCTTCTTAATTTTGGCTTAATGGTATGCAAATTTTTGCACTCAACTATATTTATTTACTGTAGCAGTTTCAATACATAAAATTCAGCTCAAAGTGTTTTACAGTAAACTTCACACTTTTTAGAATAAAATGAAAGAAATATTTATAAAATGAACAAATTACACGCAAAAAGTCCCAAAAACATGGAGAGAACTGAGTAAAAATTAATATTATGACTTGTGCTGTTTAACATTTCTGAAACTCTAGTCTTGAAATCTTGCTTCTCTGATTTCTGCTCAATAACCACTGTTGGACCAAGTGATATTGACCCTGACAATTTTTTTTTGCAGTTTTCTATAATCTCCTCTATTATAAATATATACGAAAAAGGCTAACTTGCCCCACTTCCCCACCATTAACTGAAAATAAGGGCATTATCGATGGACACACGTCCCTCCCTCCATTTGGGGGATTGTAATTGGTTTGCTGAGCTCTACCCTCTGTTTAGTTACGGCCCCTCAGTAAAGAGCCTTGACCCAACTGGGACCGGCAGTTTCCATCTGTCCCCCTCTACCTCTCCACTTTGGAAAAAAACCAAAAACACGATTGGGACTATCAGAAGTTTATGTTTCCAGTTAGGAACACCTTGACATTCATAGCACTGGTTATCAGTCTATGATTGTGTACATATGTCTTGTGTACCAACTGGGATGGCAAGGCAGAATTTTCCATGTGCAACATTTGGTATGCCACGTCCACCTGCAATCCAGCACAAGGAGTGGTGCATAGTAAAAGCACTTTGTTTAGGATAAATAGTTTCTGTGCAAAGATAATTTCTGGGCATTAGAATGAGGTGTGATTTATATTGGTAATTTTGGAAATGTTCCCCCCACTATATTATAATTTTTTTGCCTGTATCACTGCTTAAAAACCTTTCTACAGTGGCTGCTAGTATTTGAATAAATAATAGTTCTGGCTATGAAGAAATCATAGTTATTTGGCTCATAGTGACATATTTATATTATAAATATCATGACCTTAGTATTATAAGGTTCTATTTAGGACTCAATCTTTATAACCATAATTCTAATTATACTATAATACTAAAGTCATGATATCAAATTTTTTTATTTCTCCGAGTGCTACTGTACGGTATCTGTTGGCCATTGGAGGTGATATTTTGGATTATGTAAATGATGAGGTTGTATAATGCATTCTTCGAAAAACCCACTAGTTTCAGTGATCATATTACCCTTGCACAAAAGCCTACTCTCCGTTCCTCAAGGGCACACCGTCTGGAGTACAAAGACGCATTGTGGAAAAAGAAGTTCCTGCAAGCTTGATCCCATAGTCATATATATATATATATATATATATATATTACAGGATTATGAAGTGTTTGATATGGCAGGGTACACACTTTACACCGAGGTTAGTGCTGTCAGGAGTGACCTTAAACATAGCAGTCACTCGCAAGCACACACATGCACACAAATACACACACACACACACACATTATCGCTTTTCCTTTGGGAGCGGAGTCATGTGCGGATTTGTTTTGCCGTACAGTAAGCGAAGGTGATTTCGCTTTGAAGCGATTAGGTATATGAAAGAGCATTCGGTGTGAAGGCCGCCAGCCGCACCTGGTCACTGAAGTCGACCGTGCGCACCACACACCCACGGTTAGATCATTGTGAAACTCTTTTTTCACAAGACTGGCATCAAAGACTTTCTTTTCTTTTCTTTTTCGTCCCTTTTCTTTCGTCATTTAGGTGCTCTTCTTTCAGCGGTGCGATCAAAGCACTTGTTCCGACCCTTTTGATCCGTGTGCACAGATACTGTTGCGGTTTTGATTCCCTCCTGGGGGCTTACCAAGAAACAGTCAAAGAGGTTAGCGAGGTTAGCGAGGTTAGCAAGGTTAGTGAGGTTAGGGAGGTTACAGATAGAGCCTGGCACTGAAAAAGGGCCTACAATTAGCCCACTATTTAGAGAGTTTAGAGGATATAATATTAGCCTGGCCTGACAGGTGTGCAAGTCTTAGTTTAATTATTTTTAGGGCTCTATCTCTATCACCTCAGCACATATGTGAAAGTGTGATTAACATCTTACTTTATTTTATTTATTTACAATTTTTTTTAAAACAAGTGGACATTTGATGCCTGTGTTTGATTTCTGCATGTAAAAGAAGAGGCCCCATATAGAAATAACTACAACTGACAGACCAATTTTGCGTACTCCAACAAAGAAGGCTTTCACAACAATTCACCCATTAAAAAAATACAGCATGAATTCTTGTACAGGGCTTTTAAAACTCACTAAATTATCTGTTTTATGTTCAGATACTATTAATATTCCTCAAATAATCTGCCTACAACATAATAAGGCCTCATAGTGTTAGAGTAATTGTTTTATTAAAAAGTGTCTGAGTAACTATTTCATTAATTAACTATTAAGTAACTATTTCACAAAAAGCTGTGAGGAGGCGACCTATGGCCATTACAGAGAGTGATCTAAATGTCATTAGATATTTGATGAAGTCGTCTTTTGGTGCCACATTTTTGTGATCCGTCTAGCTTAAAGAACATTTCTCATTTGTGCTGGAACCCATGTTGATGAGTGGTATGCTGTGGGAAGTGTGACACTGATGAACTCTACCAGGATCTGTGTGGAACGTCTGACTCCTGATGACAGAACACATCGACACCTCTCTCTCTGTCTTGGGGTTCAATGATGGTGTCAAGGAGGTGATGAGGAGTTAGACATAGAACTCCCATATTCACAGATTGCTTGAGTGTTGTGTGTGTGTTATATTCTCAACAGGACAAGTGTGAAAGAATTAAGGAAAGAGAGAATTTATGCATACATGCACTCACATTTGTAACTCTACACCGAGCCAGTATACAGGAGAGAAAGAATATAAAAGGTTAAAGAACTCTGAAAGGCCTGATGGGCCCATAGAGACTGCATTTGCACAGGGGCCAGGAATTTGTGTTGCACCCCTGGCCGTTGCCTTAGCCCTAGTCTCAGCCTCAGATTCTCTGCTCACAGCCCACGGCTTGTCTGATACCTTTGGTACACTTAGCTGGCCAGAAACTTGAAAGTTGCAAGTTGTATAAGCACTTCCGTGTGCTGGTTTCCCGACGAGAAAACTAACTTTTGAACACCGTGACACAACGAACTTTTCAGAGCAAGATATAGTCACTGGATTGAAAAAAGTTCAAAGCATCCTGTCTTTAAAAGTTATTCAAACGTTTTTTTTTAAGTAGTTAGTGGCAGTTAGTTAGTTGCGTGTTTGCTGACAGGCTCTGCGAAAGGTATGTAGTACGCAATGTCAGTATATGAAAGTAGGAAGTTCTTGGCCACGTTTAGTGCCGAAAACTACCAGACTCTCTACCGACAGAAGTTTGGCTTGCGAGACCACCCTAGCCCTAATTCTAGCTTTAGTCAAAACCCTAGGCTTTGACTTAGCCTTCTCTGTAGCCCAAACCCTTGGCATGTAGTTGGCACAGAGCCCGTCTTGACCCAGTTTCGGTCAATTCCATTCATCTGCACTCACCCTTCTCTGCAGTCAAATAAATGCAGCCATTACAACTGTGTTGAATATAAATCCAGTCTTGTGTGTAATATGAAAACAAACGCAAATGTAACCCTACGTCAGCTGTAATCATGTTGATACTGCCCTCCACATGCACACACACACACACACACACTAGAGTGGAAAATCCTGAAAGATTTCCTCCTTTACGTACTTCAGTAAGCGACCATTTGTAAACTCCTAGCGAGTGGAGAGTGATAATCAAACAAGTAAGCTAAGTATTTGCATTTGCGTCAAAGTTGTGGCTTACAGCTGAACAAACAGAAACACAAAGGTCTAGAGGGCGGAGGGCAGTTAGTATAAGGAGTGTACTGTGGCTTGAGCCCAGTGGATAGTGCTTAGTTTAGCTGTTAATCAAATCTCTATACTAGTAGAGTATAGAGTTTTTGTACTGGTAGTATCTGGTGTCTTCACGCACTGCATCCCAAACATCCCTACACCCACCCCTGCCCTTTATGTTCTGAGTGTACTTGTAAATGAGAGGCAGTGCGTTCTCTCTAATGTGGTGCCAGATTGATTAGGTCAGAGTGGTGATGGCTTCAAGCTTCTCTGGGAGGCATTTTTATGGACCAATGAGTGCACTATGTTCTTTCAGTTTTGCATTCTTACCAGGTGAGAAATCAGTCGTGCTGCACCTTCACACCCAGGCAGGTCTCAGCAAGCGTTTGATTGTCATTTAAATTGCAGCACACTCAGCTTATGCAATTCACTACAGAACAATGTGTACATTTATTCAACTCGTCTCTTGTCAACTTTACACTCTTATAATGGGGCTACTGGTGAGAATAATTGTCTTTAATGTGGGCCAGTAATGGCTTTGCCTGTGCATCTAAGAAAGGCCCTTTAGCCCAAACTCAACAGCTTTTGTGTTCAAATGGATATGAGCACTTAAAACACCTATCACATTAGTCGGATTCTTATATTCATGCAGTGTTTCATTAAACTTTGTACACACAGTAATAATCCAAACCTGGCTGAGTTGCATGTTTGTGTGCATCCACAGCCATTTCAGTCCTTTTCAGCAGTGATCATGATGAGTTTAATTCGCTGCTTACTTAAAGTGACCCATTTATGGCGATGGCTTTGCTCAGGTAAATCTGTCATGATGTCGTTAACTCAACATTAAGGCGCCTTTCCAGGTCAGCAGGAGGGAGAAAGTAGGCCAGGGGCTGATCACCACATCTCAAGGAGCAGCCTGTTTAGTGCAGCTAAGTGCGCACTGCAGCCCACTGATGATGCCTCGTTTGTCTCAACTCATTCCGCCTGCATTTAAAAAAATGAGTGGGTTACTGTGTCTTTCCAACTTTCTTTCGGGGTAATAACCACTTAGAAATAATGGTCCAGGGCAGTATGTAGAGCTTCTGTCTCAAAGCGGTTGCATGTTATTCCCATGATGAAATACAGTCAAGTGGCTAGGGGCAATAAAAGGGGCACAATTTATTCCCTGATATGAAAGAAAACATCCCTGTGCTATATATTTACCACAAAAGTGCAGTTTTCCCATGTGAACTGATAGCTGGGAAGAGGGCTTTTATGAGATCGCAGGGTTTATGACCACCCCGCTGTGTTTGTAGAGCAGTATACCTGTCACTGCCAATATGTGTGTGTCTCATAAACAGGCTTCTACAGGATATACTCCATGCTGAGATTACTCACACATTAAACACAATGGCCATTTTCAGATTAGTTTTCAGTGTCAGAACTGTATTACCCTTTATTATTTAGTGCTTCACAGAAAATTGATTCCACATATTGTAAAATACTTAATTAAACGGATGTATGCGATCTTCCCTATGTGTCTAATGATCATTTTGTGTGTGTGTATAGGGTGTAACATAGGTGTTACCAGTTTGGAACCTTAATACTGTACACGCCGTATGTGTCATTTTGTTAAGATGATAGCATGTCATTGGGGACCCATGGTATTAGCTTTATCTGAGTCCTCCCTCGCTGTGACATTTGCCATTTAGGCTTGCCGTAGGAAGATCAACACATGCTGAGTGGTTTTATATTTATATGTTTGACTAATAGTGTTTGAACTAAATATTACTATAACCAAGATAAACATAGGAAAAAGAACAGACGTAGGCAAATGTTTCTCCATGTGTGTTGTGTGTGTGTGTGTGTGTGTGTATGTGTGTGCGTGTGTTCAACCCAACCAACTGTAGATACAGTGTCAACACACAATGAAGGCCACACAGCCTTAGTTGTAGTGGATTTTGGAGAAAGAGACAGTGTGTCTTGGGGTTGGACATTAAAGTAATTTGTCCTTGACCATTTTTTAGCAGTAGCTCTGGATATTTTCTGGAAATGCTGCAGCAATACAGTGTGCAGGTAGAGTGAGCGTTCAGGTTCAAATGAAAAAGGAAACCACAGTCCCCAAGCAATCCTTAAGCGCTACAGTGTAAGATATCATAGATGCTCAAAAGGGGTACTCAAGTACAAGCCTTTACTTTGAACCCACAGTATAAAATAACAAAATGACGTACTAAGCTACTTCAGAAGACAACTGACATGCATTCTCTGCAGTTTTGGTCAAATATATAAGCAATTAGGAAAGCTTCACTATTACAAAAAGGAGATATAATATATCGTTTCCATGCCTATGTGTCATTGTGCATTGCAAAACGGTAATATATAAATGTGCAGAAGGTATGTGCATTTGGTAAAATTCATTGTAACCATGTAGTAATTCAAGTAATTCAAGTACAAATTCCTCCAAAATTCTGTGTACATGTTCAATTATTGCACATCTCTGCAAGCCTACACAGTAAAACTAAGATTTCAGAGCAGTTCTCATGGGGGAGAAGATTATGTCATTACTTGAAACATGAAAAGCGCTGTTGGCTCTAATGCTACGGGCAGGACTCATTCGGGTTATTTGTATAACGTACTTTATAGTTACTTGCCTAATGCCTTTCGCATTCTTCTTATTTTTGAAAACCTGATCCTGCGTGCTTGACATAACTTAGTTAACATTTGTAAGCTTGATAATCTATACATTGAGATTGTAATATACTGATGTTTAGTACATTGCTAATTATTTCATCCAGTGTAACTTGCTGTAACCCTTTTCATTCAATCCCCCTGCCTAAACACCGGCAATGAACTCTGTCACTCCTTGCAGATGTTCACTTGCTGGATTAAAGTTGCATTTGGAAGCCAGTTACAGTAATTTCACACTCAAAACCTGGGGAATTATCGTCATACCTTTACCAGTAATATTCAGGCTTTGTGCCATTCAAACTTGCAGCCTTTAAAGCTATTTCATTGGAATACACGCATTCACATTTGCCATGCAAGTTCTATATACAATGGATTTGGTGGAATTTTGTATTTTTTCGTTTTAAACACTTGAGTTTCTCTATTTAGGCTGCATCCTCTGAGTCTGCTGGTGATTCGCTCATAAATAAAACATCACACATCTCTTACTGTGCCATTGTGGCCAACAGCTCCTTCATTTCTGAATTGCTCCAATTTTCAGACATTTCTCCTGTTCTTCTTCTTCACTGACTTGAGGATTTCCTTCTGTTGTCACTTCAATATGCTAATGTTTTAAATCAGCCGACTTAAAAGATATCAGCAAATCATGGGATAAATAGTCATCAAGATGTCATTCTGTTTCCCTGTAATGTATTGACTTCTGTTCACACAAGAGCCCTCCTGATTTCTCAGGAATTGTACTAGGACTCAATTTCAACTCTTGTTTGGGTTCACACTTGACCTCTTCCTGATTAATTACCATTAAATTACCACAACATGTGTGAAAGAGACTTTAGACAGAACATTGCCTCAAGTAATTGTTACACTGGGCTTTTGCCTTGCTATTTTCTTCGCAATCAGACAATTATGTGATGTGATTGTGGTGGAAATGTAACGGGTCAGTGAACAGCTAACATTAGCTAGCTAGCTAGTGGGTTTTTGAAGCTGTGAGTTACAAGCAACAATTAAGAAAATAGCAAGGCAAAGGTGTAGTGCAATTAGCTATTCCTTCATTCTTTTTTCAGAAAGCACAGACCACAGCCTGCTATACCGGTTTCTATTGGCCCGTGCTTGCAAGGCTTGTAAATTGGTAGAGTTAAAGTTGACCTAGATGACCTCAAAGCGAAATTAACTGCTACCAGAAGCAAATTCCTTTTTCACATTCCTGTGTCCTTTCCCATTCAAATAAATTGGCTTTTCCAACAAATACATTTTATTTGTGTTCAGACTGATCCCTCCTTCAGGCTATAAACAGAGTGTTCATATTTTACTTATGAGCTTTAGTATAGGCCCTAGACTAGCACTTTCCCTAGCCTTCCCCTGTATGGTAATCGTGCCCGTTTTTTTGATGATAGCAGCAAAATTGTATACAGTAAAAAAAAGCCATGTTTTTTTTTGTGCACCGAACACTGTTCACTGAAACTAAACCTCAGTAGGAACTAAAGTTGTGAATCTAGGGGACATTGGATAACCCACGTCATAGGATTGGTCAGATGAATTTACTGAACGAAACATTTCATTTGTAACTTGTCTAAAATTTAGAATTTAAATTGTAAAATTTTGAAGAAAAAAAAAAAACTCAACCCTATCGTCAGGAGACTGCGAGTTCAAATCTCGACGATGCCACAGTCAAAATTGGCATTGCTCTTTGGGCGTGAAAGATAACATTAATCTCTCTCCCCTGTCAATCATGGGCGTCTGTGAGCTCATGTATACAGAAGAGGGTGCAGTTAGCACTTCAGCTGCCCTGTGACATTGCATGAGCAGCAATTCAAACAGATATATCTCGGAGGAAGCATGTGTTAGCCTTTACCCTCCCTGGTTGGTCGCTGTTGTGCGATAGGGGAGATCTGGATGAGTGGCAAAGTGTTAAAAAAGTAACCAAAAGTGTTAAAAAAATAGAAAAAACTCCATTTAAATTCCACTTGTCGCGCTTCTGGCGTATCGCTTGCCACTGTTGCCAGAATCACAGCTCCATACATAGAAAATTAATGGTCACCAGTTACTTTGTCTCTTGCTAGTGTGAATGCAGGCTTAGATGTAGCCCGAGCCTCAGCTGTAGCTCTAATCATCTTGGCCCAGAATACATCACTGCAATTCATCTGCATCCAGCTCTTTCTCTAGTCAGGCAAAATTGACTAGAGCATTGTCTCAGTCAATTTATACACAGAATAGATATTTTACTTATTATCAAATAATGATCTAACAGCCCATATTTAAACTACAGCCAAGTCTTTACCTTAAAAGAGTGACAACTCATAGAGGTATTCGCCAGCCTTCGGCAGCTAGAATTAGATTGCCTACCCAGGTCCAACAGGTAATGTAGAAAGTCATTATTTATTTATTCTCAGCCTCTTTCCAGAGTGATCTGGACTGCAACCAGAGGATTCCCGTCAGTACGTGTTGTGTCTGTGGCAGCCACCATAACAGAAAAGAAGCTGATTGGTTCGGTCAGGGACTGATTTCTGGGAGGGAAACATGAGCCGTGTGTGCGTGGCCTCTAACTCAGCCTGCTCACGAACGCTGCCAGCCTCATTCAGGCAACTTTTTGAGAGATTGTCTTCATACAACAGTTGTGTGATAAGCAGTTGCTGAAAATGACATCAGCAACAATTGCTTTTTTTGTTTCTGAGTTTTGACACATTTTTTAGAAGGTGAAGTTCCTTTTTCAGAGGGTCTCAGAGGAAGATGTACAGGTGAATTTGACACGTCAAGGGTCATTGAGTGGGCGTGGCGTGGCTAAGGGTCAGAGGACTTGTCGCTCCTAAAAAAAAATGTGTCAAAATTCAAAAGTGGTTCCAGAATGACAAAATAAAAAAAGACTTCCAGAATCAAAGGAACAAAATGATCACAAAAAAGTGACTGAGTACTTACATTTAGTTTAATTGAGTTTGATTTAAGTTTAGTACAATGTACATTACTTTAATACTTTTGGCACAAAGTTAATTTTCTTGATGATTTTATTTAACCATGAATTTCAGGACTTTGCTACACTTATTAAAAATGAAAGGATTAAACAAGGTTTTAGCCTTCTAATCTTCTAATCTGAGACCTCCACATCTCAGAATCCTCATTTCACCCTGTGTGTATGTTTGTGTGTGTGTGAGACTTTACAGATTAGTTAAAGTGGTGGGGTCAGGAGTTCAACCAGGACGCTCCATCGCCTTCATCAATGCAGATCGCTCACTCTGGGTGGATTTAAGGCTAACAGGTAGACAGGAGAATGTAAGGCACTGCAGAGCTTTATAGTTCATTTCGATAATGTACTGATTACACCATCCATGGGCACACTACTGTGATTGAGTGGTTGGGTCAGCTGTTCAAGGTCAGACACTGTTTGGGTCAGCAGGCTTTTTCTCCCTCTGTTCTTCTCCTCTTTTACTCACCCTTTGCTCTTTCCCAGCTTGTGCAGCGCCATGTGGGCAGAGTGGGGAGCAGGACCAAAGACCAGAGGATTCCATGTGGAGAATTAACTGTTTGATTAGTGACATGTTAGGCATTACTTAAATGCATTACTGAATTACTCCACATTTATTGTAAAGTCTAAAACTGTGCTATTCTCAGTGAGCCTTGCAAAACAGCTCGACATCCCCTATATGAACCAACAATAAAGCCTGATTTGTGTTTCCTTCCAAAGAGGCTTCAGAAGCCTTCGGAAGGTCAGAAAGGCACTTCGGGGAGGGGAGGCGAGGAAGTTTGGAAAAGACTCTCCAAAACAGAAATGTCTGAATGTGCCGCCCACCTCCGCAATGACTAGACAGCAGCTACATACGTTAAGAAAATTAAACGATGTAGTGTTTATGAACACAACACCACTTGGTTGATAAAATAGTTTTAGCATGTTATGTATTTATTGTCAGTTGGTTTTCTCTTTAATGTGAATGTAACAGAGCTGCTTCTTATGGTGTCAGTGTTAAGGTAGAGCTTAGCGATATGACAATATGATATCGATATTGTGATGTATTAACATCATGATACATCTCGTGAGTATCGTGAGGTGTCAGTGCTTTTACAACTGCATTGTAATCTACTTTTGTACCAGTTGTTTCGTTTTCCCCCCTTTTCCTGGTTAAATACATTATTTGAAAATAGTTCTGATCACTAAATATATAATCTCTGAACTTTTCATAATATGGCTCCACTGTTTGTCTTGTTTGAACTTTGTTAGCAAAGCTAAATATTGTGCTACATATAATGTATCATGAAGATTTCTTAAGTATCTTGACATGATTTTTTTTGCCGTATCACCCAAGTTTAAATCGTAATATGGGACAAAGTCTGAGACGAGTCATACAAGAGTTCTGCTATAAACAAGGTCTGAGTAAAATTCAAAAGCCTTGAATCACATAATATCCTATCAAGTAGGTCAACAATTTATTCAGAACATGCTTTACATGCAAATAAAAATTTCCCATTATACAGTAGGATTCCAAATCGACTTTTTCAGATGAATCCACATTGAAAACTGCAACATCCTCATCAGTCAAAGCGCTGCCATTTTAAACAGACCACAATAAAACAAGTGCTTTGACCTATAACACTTGTCGTTTACCACCCCGCCCCATTGTTTGATAGACATAGACAAATAGAATTGACAAATACCTAGAACCTCCTACGGTTCTGAAAAAAATTTGAATGCTCAAAGCTTTCAAAAGTTAGTTTCAGGCAGCTCTCAGTAGCACTTCTGATGCTTAACAGAAGCTTAAAGTTTTCAAAAGCAGCATAGTTCATTTTCATAATCATTATCATGCATGACCATAACAATTACACCTAAGAACAGTGGTCATTTTTTGCATAGGTAGACATTTTCAGAAAGCAGTGAGTTATTTGCAGGTTGTAATTACCAAACGGAAAGTGCTACGTGCTATATTTACATACTGCAACAATATGCACTCAGCAATTACCCGTGCAGACATTTAGTAAACACTAGCTGGGCACATGAGCCCTCTCCTGCTGAGCTAGGCTTTACAACCAAGCAAACACTTACTAACATGACTTCAGCTGTCTAGGCTACCTGGCTAACCATTGTAACTTCAAATATTTATGAGTGAGGATTTGTTTTAACTTGATCATATGTTTTGTAAATGCAAGCATAAGCATGTGAGCTATATTGGGATGGCTAAGGACTGAAGATGTTTGCTTTAGCAGGGTGCTTTTTTGATGTGTTCTCTAAGCAGCTCTGAGCCTGGTAAAGGGGGTTGGAGTGTTTCAGCAGCTGTTCTGTGGGTCTTTGGGGGACAAAAATCCAGATCAAGCAAAGGAGAAAAATAGAGACATCAAACACATAAATAAAATAATGAAATGATGTGGTCAATGTTCCTAAAAAATGCATGTTATAATACCATTTATTTAAAGGGCAGTTGGTTCAAGCAGTTTAGGTAATGCTCTCGTTTTTGTCTGGGTTTTACCTTAAGCAATGAAAATATATTGCGATATACTGAAAAATACCATGTAATATATTTACCAATATACTGTATATCAATATATCGTAGAATCGATGAGTCAAGCTAGGGGTTTGCTAATTTAAATATTTCCCAGCATGCTTAGCGGTTAGGCACAGTTCTATGACCTGTTTAAAAGACAAGCTGGTTGTTTTCGGTGTGCTGTTTATAAGTGTGTTTGTACAGTAGAGTTCCTGGTAATATTTTAAGACATGCGCTGTTTTTATGGCATGTGATTTCTTCACCATCCTTGTGGATGGTGATTGGTGGTCAGGTGGTGAATTGTGGAT
>JAOUQW010000014.1:4865712-4876545 GCA_028565825.1 Olivaichthys viedmensis
TGGACATTACCTGAAGCTGCTGGCCCGTATCTGCATGATTTTATGCATTGCGCTGCTGCCACATGATTGGCTGATTAAATAATTGCATGAATGAGAAGGTGTACAGGTTCCTAATAAAGTGCTTGGTGAGTGTATAAACTCACTCTAATTTAGGGTTAGAGAAAATATACATAACTCTGTCATTATGGTGTAATGACAATGTCATATGTGTTTGTAAAAATCTTATAAGCGCACTTGACTTAAAGGTTATAAAAAACATACATAACTATGTTGTTAGAGTGTAATCATTGTCAGTGTTAAAGTCTTCACTATAACAGTGATATACAGCAGTTTTTCATGTTACTAACAAGTCGTGACCTTAGTATTATAAGGTTCTATCTGGGTATAGAACAGTTTTGAGATATGGGCCATCAAAACTTTGACATTTCAGCTTGCAAAACTCATTTAAAGCTCAACCAGGCCTAGACTTCATGGTTACTAAAAATTTACATTGTAAATCCTGAGACAATTATAAAGTGGATTTTTGAACAGTGGCCAAACATAGATATAACCTTATTATTTTCTTACAGAATACTCAGATACTGTTTGGTTTAATAAGGTTCTATCTGGCTGTTTTTTCATTAATCAATCCCTCAAACTCAATAAATTACTAATAAATAGTATAACTCATCAGAGAAAGAACATTTTAAGCCCATTAAGACAACATTATGATCATATATTCTTTTCAATAAGTTGTATTTTTCTGAATGTTAGATATTACACCATCAAAATCAGAAATTGTTCCTAAACAACATTTAACAATATAGTCCTATTAAAATGCATTAGAACATACAACACATGTTTCTGTGCAACTGCACGCACACACACACTGTAACGCTTTGTAGACGGACGGACGGACACACACGCAAAGCCACTTAACAACATCGATTTATTACACTAAACATCAACTTGCACACACAGACTCAGCATGACACGAAACACTAACCAACAAACTAGACAGGGACACGAGGGCTTAAATACATACACTGATTGCACTGACAAACGACACACAGGTGGGATCACTTTAACATCACGAGACAGGGGTAACATACAAAAACACAAAGCGCGTGGCGCTTGTCCCCATAGCGACCACACGTGCGGTAATGCGCACCACTGCGCGAGGTGCCGTGTGCGTGACACTCACATCTTACATTCTCTCATAAAGTCTGCTAGCTGACCTTCATTCCCGGTTACACTGGAAGGTTCAGTTTTTTAAACATATTTCATGTAGCTAACTAATGTCAGTAATATTTAATGCCAATTACAGTACAGTTAGTACGGTATCTGCAGTATTAAAATGTTAGTTACAATATTAGCTTTCTGCTGCTCTCAAGACATTCTAATGTGGTTAACTCTTTTTCGACCAAAAAGCCAGATAGAGGTCACGAAGTGTCAAGTTCAGGAGACACTGCAGAGCATCTTTTGCTAATGCTCAGCAGCTGTTATGACATTCTAATGTAAGTCAGTCCAGTAAGTGTCATAACACAACCTCATGTCAACACAAATCTACATCACTTGACTCAACATTGACAAAAACAGTCTTTATGTCAGCTGACGCCTGTTGGAATAAGCCTTTATAAATGTTTATGTAGTTTTATGTCAGTTGTTAGGGCTTACGTAGCTGTCATATAACCCTAAGAACAGCTTTAGATAAAGTGTTACCAAATAATTCAGTCATTTGTATTTAGTACGTATTTGGGGCAAGACTTCTCATTTCTGAAGCTTTTCCTTGACGCCAGGAAAATATAGTTCTGCCCTTGCGTTTGCGCTAAGAGGGGGTCCTGGTCTGCGGTCAGATATAATGCCTGAGGCAGACAGAGCGCTCTGGAGTCATTAAAGTAGCTTTTGTCTCTTCCTCTCTCACTTCTCATCCCACATCCACTTGCTTTCTGTCTCTCAGCGCAAACCTCTAAACCAATAAAACAGAAAGCCACAGACTAAAAATGTTACATTTATGTGCAAATTATCTTTCTGCACAAGTGAAAAAAAATGGTTATTATGGGTGTCCGGTGTTCATTCAGAGGAATTGCGCATTGCATTTTTAATCTACATGGTTGTCCCTTTTGGCTGGAAGAAGATGCTGCTGCTGGAGGCCAAGCTAAGTCTCCCATCCTCCCACGCCTCGATCAGACACTCAGATTCATATCAGGCTCAAACAATATTGGCTGGACAGACAGAGTCACTGCTTTAGACTTCAGGGCAGACGCCAGAATAACTACCTTCCCACATCAGTTGCTTACGGAAGGTCATCTTATAATAACTCACATCTGCCAACATCCTTAACATTAAAGTCATCAATACAACCCCTAACAACCCCTTACTGACTGACTGAAAAACACACATCACACACTCACACAAACCATTCCTCAAGCAATTATTATTTCATACCAATTATCATGCTTTACTAAAACATGATGAAAACAAGAAGGGAAATACACCCACCGGTGTACCACTGGTGTACCAAAACGCACACCAAAATGCCCAGTACAATTTCGACAATTGTATAAAGAACAATTTGACACCTAAACCCATTAAAACTCCCTAATCAGGTCAGAATTCCAAGAATTCCTCTAATCTCAATGGAATTCTCAGGGGAATATAAAGGTAAACTAAATACATTTAGGACAAATGACACTGCTGGGTGATAGGATCAAGATTTAATGTGTTTAATGTGTATAAGTAATGTCAGTAGAGGATAAAATATCCTAAGATATGCAATCTCAATGGCTTAATAGCCCAACTTTACCTTTTTCCAGTACCTTATTAATAAAAAGGAATTTTATCCATTTCTCATTTTCCAGGTGTTTTACCTGACTGGAACTATTTGAATTCCTAGGTTTTCCAGGACACATGGAAAGCCCTGACCTTATTCTGTGTGCGATATGTGCTCTACGCAAATTTACATTAAAAAATGCACCTCAAACCAGACTTTATTGTAGATCGCATATCTGGTATGTCTGGAACTCCTCAACACTAGGCTTCCTTTCCAGCTAGAAGACAGTGCGAGTAACTAGTGTGCTCTGTGGCACTGAAACACTGATTAGGGCATCAGATAAAAGCTTTTTAGACTGCCTGGCTTCAGAGATCTGCTTGTGTTGTCTCTCTTGAGAAGCTGTTTGGGTTCCCAACCGCAGACTGACTGCTGACAACAATCTTCTGTCTCAGGACAGTCTGTTCATATGTTCACCGTTCTACTCCACATCAAGGTTAAGAATCACATAGTATTGCCCTATATTTTAAAAAGTAAATGATATCAAATAAAAACAATCCTTGGAATAAACCAAACAAATTTTGTATACCTAAAAATTATATGCTTTATTACCAATTACTAAACTGCTGATAAATGGAGTCTTTGTAGCGGCACTTTCATACGCCGGCAGCACGCTGTGACATTTAGATAGCATTAATATTATGAGGAAGCACTTTTATTGTTGCTTATGAGGCTGTAGCAAAGGTTGTGACAAAGATAGACACCAGATAACAGTTTTTTACTGGAGTTATTTTATCATTTTCCTATCAGCATCTATTTCTCTATTTCTCCTGTAGGAGCCAAAAAAACGACCCTCACGTTTAATCCTGCATGTTTGTGGCGCGTTTTCATTTGGCGCAGTCTGGATCAATGCGGGCCAGCACACTGCAAATGCCAGCCATTTATCAGGCTTAAACAGCTGCACTGTTCCTAAGAGAGAGAGACAGAGAGAGGGAGACTGAGACAAAGACTGAGCACTGTGAGCAAAGGATAAGAAATGCAAAGAAATAAAACTACACTAACTGTCAAGACTCTCCTCATAAAGAATCCTAAACAAATATCATATTCACTTTGAGGACTTTCAGGGCCTGATTGTTTTACATCATCATAAACTGCATGAAACTGTAACTCTCTTAGACTTACAAAAAATAACCATGTTACTATGGTATGTCTTACTACTACTATAGTCACTATATCATTCCTCTAGTAAACACAAATGAAACTTAATAAACTTTGGCAGAAAATATGAGTGGAGTTGCAGAAATGTTTGATAATGGTGCTATTTAATGTGTAAAATGTGTATGGTATGACGTATGATGGCTACAGTATATTAATGTTGCTTCAAATGAGCTTCATTAATACATTTTCAAAAAAAAATCCTGGAACAAAGTAACATCACATAATAAATTAACTTTACCAGAGATGTGTTTTACCACGGTTACACATTTGAGACAGAATAGTCCTCTATTGAGGAAGTCTTGACCAGGGTAAGTTGGAGGAAAAACTAAACTATGGTTCCTTCTTCCATATCAAATAACAACCCATTATCAAGATCATGTCTTTCGACCATATAGCAACCTATAGCAGTGTCACAAGAGTAACATAACGGTTAACATCAGTACCACATTAAAACCATGGTAAAGTCATGGCTAAGACTGTAACAACTATAGTTACCATAAAACACAACAGTAAAACTGTGGCAGTACCGGAGTTAAATATTTAATAAACATTTACCCTAAAGCACCATAGTAAAACCATGGCAGTATTATGGTTTAATATACAGTATATTAACCATAGTTACCATGAAGTACCACAGTAAAATAGTATAATGTTTTGAGTTCGATAACCATGTACCATAATAAAACAATAGTAAACTATAATCAATGAAGGGTTTGAATGAATCAACCATTTATAATCACAACCCCAGCTAACGATTTTAGGTTAGCATAACGTTTTCTGAACAGCATGGTTCTGAACTATCATGTTGGAAAAAACGCTCCGACCCTTGGTTTCTAGAAAGTCAAGTCAAGTTTAATCTTTCTCTGGATTCTGAGTACAGTTTTATGTAACGTTTATAAACATTCCACCAAAGTTATTGTAACATTATTAGTTGTAGGAACATGGATAAACACATTATTAAAATGTTTATGTTAAACTTGGATCACTGTATGAGCAACACTCCAAGAACATGTTTTCATAACATTGCAGAAACATTATTTTTGTAATATTACAGCTTTCTACATTACAGCCTACAATCTTTTTAGAATTTGTTAGTGATTGTTGCAGTAATGTACTTATTTAGTGGGAACATCCAACTCCCACTCTTAGATTTAGTGCACCATACATGGCCTTCAGTGGCAGTTACAAATTGTTTTTTCCCCCTTTTTAATTTTCTCACAGCACAAAGTGTTGAGAGCTTACGTGTTAGAGGGAATATGTGCACTAAGTTGCCAGTTTACGAGCTACAACAATCTAGTAACTTAGCACCTTAGCATAGAAATGCAGTGACAGAACAATACACTGGCTCAGATTCATAAAGCTTTATTATGTATTATAACATTATAGAAATTTGTCTTTGACATGGTATAATAGCTAAGGAAATGAAGAGATACAATAAAAGGGTTCATGGTTCATTTCTGTTCCAAGTTAGCAAATTCAGCAACACAAATAAGTGCATTGTACTGGAACTGCTATTTCTTATAACATTTGCTTTTTAAAACATTACGACTAAAACCAGGTATTCTATATGTGTGTGTGCATGTATGTGTCTGTGCTTGTGCCTGGTGGGCTGATTTAGGCAAGCAGACCCCAGCTGTGTGTTCTCCATGCACTGCTCCCCCTTAGAGAAGTGTGGAGTGACAGTCTCAGCTTGCTGTAATTTACAGAGAGCTCAGAGCTTTTGGAAGCCCTCTACCCTAACTCACCCATGGCATGCTCTGTGCTCCCTGCCTCAAGAACATCCACAAATGGAGAGATTCTTCGTCATGACAGCATCAGTTGTATGTGTGTGTCCTTAGCAAAGACCATTAGAATTGTTGTTGTCAACTGGGCTTTCTTGAAGAATGATCTTTTTTTTGCCCAGCCAACCAATGGTGAAAACTGGACAACAAAAATCAAAGGAATTACTATAATGAAAGACCATTTTGTTATTTTGGCACAGGATTTTTCATGACTTTAGGTGTTTGTTTTGTTTTGTTTCATGGTATCCTTTCAGTTGTGGACTGACCTCATGGCACGATGCACTCTCAACATTTGGCAGCCTGTCAAGTCAGTTCCCAGCACCTGTCAATCAAAGCACTCTTCATAGATAAGAAATTATTCATCTCCATCCATAATGTGTCAACAAAGGGAAAAGGATACAAATCCACATATGACGTATGAGTGGACAGATGATGAAGCTTCTTAGATAAGGAGTGAAATGTCCTCAATATTATTAAACAAAGCAACAAACATTGCATGTTGTTGATTTAATAAACATTGTTCAGTTGCAGTATTTTTGTGATGCCTGTGCTTTTGTCATTAGAAGCATTCATAAACATTTTTGGATCACACTGCTTCCCCATTTCCATATTCCGCCTCTCGCTGATGGTTCACACGTGCCTGGCGCGTCTGTGTTCCTTAAATCTCCAACATGGCTCGACAGCCTTTCTAACCCTGAAGATAAATTATCTCAATTTCACATGTGGTGGCTTAATCCATGTTCCCCACTGCCAGTGCGCAAAGCTGGAGCTTTGATCAATTTCGTTCACGGCCCCGCAGGCCTCGTGCTAACTCTACCACCAACACTACAACGTTGTGCGTGGTCGACAAGGTAATTGGAGGTCACTGCTAAAATGGATACAACGACCTGAAATAATATTAATAACATACATCTATTCCCCAGTGGGGATGTCAGCATGTGTGGACGACTTGCTTGTTCATGCTCAGATGATGGATTTAGGGCAATGAGTTAATGTGATTTTGAGAGTGGCAGGGCATGGTGTGTGCATTTGTGTGTGTGTGTTATGACAGCAGCCCCTTAGTTCATGCAGCTCCAGTTCATGTTCTCACCCTGTTCAGAGTTGAATATGATGCCCTATGAGCCCTGCCTGTTCATCACTTTGACACCTTTTTCACACCCTCCCTGGCCAGTAACCCTGAGCACAGCTCTCACACACACGTGCACCTTTCCACACACCAATTGCTGATCCGCTGCTGCCGAAAATAGCACAGCATCAATGCACGAGTCCACCTGAGCTGAGAAAGCCCACGCTAATGACTATTTTTAGTCTCTCCAAAGCCAGGCTTTATGTCCCTGTACTGTGCTTGCAGGGCCATAGCTAAATGACCTTTATATGTGTATTGTATTTGAAATAATATAGACAGAAATTGTTTGCACATCATGTAATCACATTGATCTAAACTTTAAGTGTAGGCTTAGTAAAATAATGTTATTTCAAAAAGTTGGGATTCCTGACAACGCAATATAATTTAACACCAGAGCTCTGCACAAGGTCAAAACATTTGTCTCTGATCTTTTTTTGCAAGCTAGCTTGGTATGATGGACAAAGTGGCTTAACCTAAATAATCTTTTTATAGGTATGAAAAGTAAAGACAGCCCCAGTTTGTAAATACCACAGCCAGCAGGACTAGATACAATCGACACTGTCAAAATATACATACTGATATTAGCTGCAGTATCACCATAATTGATCTCTATTGCAGCCCCTCCCCTTTGATATATCAATTTTAATAGTTCATTTTATTTTTATGGTATGACGGTTTTTGAATTAATCAGCTTTTGCTCTGGCAATGTGCAAGATTTTCTAATGTTTGCATAAGGAAATGCATATGGGCTATGGTGTGCTCCAGGCTGATTCAAAGGCCGAGAGGTTTGTACCATGTTTTACTATTCATGAACAGTTTGTTAAGTATAGGATTGGGCTAAATTTCCAGGCGCTTTTTCTAACGTTCTGCTCACCTTCCCGCAGCTGCTCAGAGCTGGTTCCAGGCACTGTAAATGGGAGAAAAAACAAATGATGTAGACCATCAACATCCAACCAATTATGACAAGCACGTGGGGTCCTCCAAGGCTCGATCCTTGCGCCCCTCTTGTTCAACCTTTACATGCTCCCACTAGGCTGAATCCTGCAGGATAACAAAACTGCCTATCATAGTTATGGAGACACCCAAATTAACATAGCACTCTCATGACTACAGCCCTATAGATGCACTATGTAAATGCATTGAGCACATCAATAAATGGATGTGTCAAAACTTCCTTCAACTTAACAAGGACAAAACAGAGATGATCATATTTGGCTAACTTAAGGTTAATGCCTACCTCAAATCTAAGGCTTTGAATGTCCAAAAGTAAAAAAAAATTAAAAAAAAAAGTAAAAAAAATTTAATTGACTCAGATCTCAGTTTCAGCTTCTACCGTCTCAAAAATAAAGCAAAATTCAGAGGGTTTGTCGCCAGCATACTAGATCACTGTTATGGCCTCTTTACTGGTCTTCCCAAAAAGTCCATTAGACAGCTACAGCACATTCAGAATGCTGCTGCCAAATTACTAACCAGAACCAAAAGACATGAAAGCATTACTCCAATACTCAGATTCTTACACTGGCACCTCGTCAGCTACGGGATTGATTTCAAGGTGTTACTTCTTGTTTATACATCACTAAATGGCTTTGGAACTAAATACATCTCGGATATGTTGGAGACATACAACCTTAGTAGGCATCTTAGATCAGGAGGCTCTCGCCAGCTATTAGAGCCCAGAATTAGGACAAAGCATGGTGAGGCAGCTTTCAGCTACTATGCTGCACTCAGCTGGAACAAATTTTTAGATGATGTCAGATATGTTCAGACTTTGACCATTTTAAAATGCAGACTGAAAACATTTCTGTTGACTTGTACCTTTCAAAATCCCTAAACAATTGCACTGCACATATAGCACTTTAGCATTCCCTTTCTATTTATTTTACTCTTTTCCTACTTAATTTATCTTTATTTTAATAATTATTTTTAATCATTATCTTTGCACTCTGAATTGCCTTGTGTGTGAAAATGTGCTATATAATAAACTTGTCTTGCCTTGCTTTACTTGACTGTCAATCTTGTTGTCGGTCAATTCAATTCTATCCCAGCCATTTGTTTTGGATTTGAAGGGACCACTATAAGGAGGTGCTGTATTTGTTTGAATTTTGGGTTTGTTAACAGCTCTTCTGTTAACTTCTACTAAAATTGCTAACTATAGCTGTAATGCAGAGATATTATTTAAAATGTCATTCTAGGTTTTGATGTCAGACCGTAGTGTTTCCAGTCCCCCACCCCCGTAACGCTAGAATAACCCCAGATTCCATATATTTTAGCTACAGCAATGTGTGCATGAAAAGGAAAAAAAGGTCCCGGCAGGGAGACAATTCAAGGCGTAGGTCTTATTAGGTCAAGCCGATCTAAGATCTAAGTTTCCACTGCAATAGATAGCTCTTTCAGCAATAGCTGACTCTGACTAAGTAAGTGATTCGGAGTGCAGAGCTTCTTAAGTGACCAAGTTTTTGTGTGTGAAATATAAGATAAAGTCTGATCTGAAATGATTGATGGAAATGGTGGTTAATGTTACTACATTATTCTTTTTGTTTCGCTTTCTCTTTTTCTTCTCTACCTCTTTGTTTTTATCCCTATGTCTTTTCATCTTGAAATCATTACCTTTAAACTGGAGTTTGGTGGCTTTTGACGGTCGCTTGAATGCAATAATGTGTACATCTGAATTTTTTTGTAGGTAGCATGTGTTTGAAAGAGGAGCAAAGGCATCATCTTTCCCTTCCTGTGTATCTATGCGTGGGCTCACTCTTTCTGTCAATGATAAGAGCACTGCAGCTTTTGCAACCCTTAGCCGCCTATCTCTGTGATTTCCAGAACACTCTGTCCTTACGGGGAAATGTCACACTAGCCTGGCAGCTCTTTCTCTCTCCATCTCTCACACACAATCACAGAACATGAGCTGCCGAATTGACAGCAACATGTCGCTCCCAATCCCCAAAGTTAAGTAACGCAAACTTCCCGTCTGCAAGCTGCACTTATACAGACGCATTATGAGACAGTCGTTTGACCTCCATCTATCTAGCCAGAGGTATGAATCACATATAAGATATAGTAGAGCTGTTTGATGGTAACAATATTTGAAGATAATGCTGTATATGTTGATAGGCTGTGAAATGATCCCTGGCATGGTGCTTATGTAACTTGGCATGGAACTGGCAGCTATAATGGCTTAGCTACATATGTGTGATTCAGAGGAGCGAGATGCTCAAAAGATTGGTTGACTCCGTGCTTGTGATTCAGCGTTTCTAACATATGACTGTTGTTTTTATTCTCTCTTTACTGCTATATCTGTTTCATTTCTCTTTCTGCCATTCTGTTCCCCTCGGTTCTTTTCATTTTCTTTCCACAGCTTTGCAAGTTTTCCATTTCACTCTTACTATAGCTCTCCTAACCTTCTCTCAGCTTCCTTCTCCATTGCATTTCTCTTTTACTATCTCTCTTACTCACCACCCACTCACTACAAACTCTATTCATTGGCAGGTACTACAGGGACACACACTCACACATAAATAGGCCCATATACTGTAGTTACACTGCCAGAGTCAGTAGTGAGTGGGTGGTGAGTAAGAGAGATAGTAAAAGAGAAATGCACTCCATTATAATCACAAAAGTTACAATCAAAACTTCAATATTTCAGAAATAGTAAATACACATGGACTCTTTTGAATTTCTAGATTAATTGCAAATATATATAGTTGTGGGGTTTATTTCTGAAATATTGAAGTTTTGATTGTAACTTTTGTGATTATAATGGATGTGAGATTATGATTGTAATGTATTACATTTCTTAATAAAGCCTCTTTAAAAAGCAAAGTCGAAAGTCCAGGGGCAGGGGCAGGGGCAGACAGTAGGGGCAGACAGTAGGGGCAGGGGCAGGGGCAGACAGACAGAGATCGAGACAGACATATGGATGGACAGACAGACAGAGATGGAGACAGACAAACAGATGGACATAT
>JAOUQW010000014.1:4886309-4916124 GCA_028565825.1 Olivaichthys viedmensis
GTTTCTGGTTTAAAATGAGCCCTATGCGTAGACAACTGGGGTGACTGCTGAGGTTTGCGATTATCTCAATGTAGTCTAAATACTTGGTTATTACCTGTTTCTTTTTTTTTGCGGCTTTGAAAAAAAAAAACACTGAAAATTGTGGATCCAAAATGCTAATAATTGCTACCTCGATGAAATTGTGATTACTTGATTCTTTCCTCTGCAGTCAATTGTAAGTTCAACACAGAATCTTTGGATAATAGTAGGAAGTTAAACTTGAAAATGAGTTGACAGGGGCTTTAATATCTGATGAATCTGATAAATCACCAGGCCATCAGAACACTGACATTTTGCTGGGTAAATGGTGATACAATATGGTGACATTCATTGCACCTGTACATGTCTTCAACTGTACACATCAGTGGTATTTACACTATAACTGTACATAACACATACCGTATATGTTTTAATTTATGCATTGTTTATTTTTATTCTTTACACTGACTGCTATTCTAAGAAGTATTTTTTGTACATTGAGTTACCATTTTTTAGGTACTAAATAAGTGTAGATACCTAATCTAAAGATATTGTGCCTTCGCCCAAGTAAAGCCATCAACAGATTATTTTAATATATACTTTCATAAGGTGGTGTCCAGTTGGCATTTGGCTCTACAGCGTGGTATTGGCGTGTGGCCGTACTGTCCTCCTCCATCTCGCTCCCTCTCTCTTTTACCACCGCGATAGGCCCAGCCTTCCTCCTGGCAGTGAGCTAATGAGCAGGAGTGGCTGCACAGTGGGCAGAGCTGGGAACAGTGCACGTCTGGGAGGGCGCCAGCGAAGCTGCTGCTAAATATGTCCATTCTGGACGGACAGAAATAGTGACAGCGGGTCAGTCCAGGACAGCCTGAGCTCTCGCTCTCCCTCTCTCTGTCTTTTTATTAGTGTTCACTTCCACCTGGCTCTCTGGATGCCACGGGCCATGTGTGTGTAAATGTCTCACCACCCCAGCGCTGGCACAGGCCTCATCACTGGCCCTATGACAGCCACAGTCATCATGAAGAAGCACAGTAATTCAATACAATTAAAATATAAAGCCTCTAAATGACCTTGTGGTGTCCAGATCAGAATCTTCGTCCGCTAAGTACCAGATTATACAAGTACATAGAGTGTCACTAAAACGGCAGTGTCGCCTCTCCTGCACACACTTCCTGCAGCCTTACAGACCTCTTTTCTTAGCCATGATCCAGGTGATGCAAGTTTATTTACACATAGTAGCTTTTTGAAAATAACTTTCAAACCGTCAACCACTGTCAAGGAAAAGCATGCATGAGATGTTCTGGAAACAAAGTACATTAATGACAAAACCAATAGTACCTCCAGAGTAATCATTCACTTCATGTTGATTTCATGTGACACCCTGATAAATCCTGCTAGCTTAAATCTGAAAGAATTGTGCTACAGACAGTAAATTCACTCTTACATCATATGTGGCACTGATTTGTTACTGAACGGTGCTTTAGCCACCAGCCTTTCCTTGCCTGCAACTGCTTACAAAATATTACTACAATGAGGTCGTGAGATGGTGTGTGTTAGGTGATGATTATAAAGTGTAGACATGGTGTTGCCACACAAAGCCGAGCACCTACAAAGATTTTCATAAAGTTTCCCAACATCAAAGCATATTGACCTATTTACCCTGCGCTGGCCATATTGGTTGAAACATTCACTCTTTGTAAATATTATGCAGAGCTTTTGAAAGTCTTCCAGTAAATCAAAAGCGTGGGTTTGAAATGTCATCAGAGGCACAAGTTGACCTGTACCCTTTGGTGCAAACATCATCCAAATGCATGGTCTTTGCATGGTGGCAGTTAAGGGAAAGCTTGTGTTTTGTTTTCATGGATGTGTTTCCTATGAGGCAAAGGGAGAGGAAAATGCTTCAACAGAGGTTGACATACAGTTGAGTCGATTTTGAACCTTTTTTTAGGATTGTTTAGAAATAAGTTATATATAAAAAAAACTACCCTTATAAAAAAGAATAAATCTAGAACCCAAAAGAGATCTTTGGTTTGTCCATCTGTGGGAACCCTACAGTAAAGTGTTTCCCTCTGAGAGAGGGTTCCAAGTAGAAGACCCCTTTAAGGAACCTAAGAATGCTTAACTATCCAAAGAATCCATCAGGAACCCTTTTTTCTAGGAGTGTAATGCAATATTTTTTCAAATTATATTTATAAAATAACATTATATAATTTGTCACTAGGCACGGTGGCGCAGCAGGTAACTCCAGAGTCTGGGATTCCATCCTAAGTTTTGGTTACTGTCTGTGCGTAGTTTTACATGTTCTCCCCGTGTCCACATGGGTTTCCTCCCACTTCTCAAAAACATAACAGTTGGTCAATTGACAACTCTAAATTGCCCCTAGGTGTGAATATGTGTGTGTGTGTGTGTGTGTGTGTGTGTGTTGCCATGTGGTGGACTGGCATCCGGTCCATGGTGTATTCCTGCCTTGCGCCCTGTGTTCCTGGAATAGGCTCCGGATCCATTGCGACCCTGACCAGGATGAAGTGGTTACTGAAAATGATCATTACTAATAGAGGTAAGAATATATATATATATATATTAAAAGTCAGACTTTCAATATTTTGTATGTCCACCATTTTTGCCCTATTGATATTGAAACTGAGGTGTTAACTGGTGCTATCTGGTGCAATTGGGTCATTAGAGAATGAGAGCAATTAACACTGTGTGTTTACAAAGGATTTCGATATTTTAACTTCATACAAGGATTTCTGAAACAGCTAAAATGATTTTTCTTAGTTTAAAGTAATAGATTTTTAATAGAATAATTATCAACTGAGTAAAATGGGATAATTAGCGTTTGATTAAATAAAATCCAATCTTAGTATTGGAGTCAGACTTTAAGACCCTATAGGTCTGTTTGATTGTGTGGTGTCAGACTGCATTGACTTTCACAAGACTTAATAGTTAGGGCAGTAGTTAGGGATCTGGGCTACTGATCAGAAGGTCGTGGGTTAAAGCCTTGGAACTGCCAAGCTGCTACTGTTGGGCCCTTGAGCAAGGCCCTTAACCGTCTCTGCTCCAGCGGGCTGTATTATGACCCTGCACTCTGATGTAAGTCGCTCTGGATAAGGGTGTCTGCTAAATGTTTGATCCTTCTTTATTTAATTTTATGGCATAGATGTGTGTGCACGACAAGACAGAAAAAAGAGCACACAACCTTTTTTTTTTTGCATTCCAGCTCTTGGTCGTTTGGTGTGTGAAATGTGTATATATTAGCATTTCATACATTCTAAGCAGAAAGCCTGTTCAGGGCAGCATTCATCGCTTGTGTCTCTCTCCCATTTATAAAACTGCGAGGTGATTGGGGAGATGGTCTTGTTATCTCCCACTGCATTGGCTCCATTTTCCTGTCCTCTGTGCTTCTAAGCACTGCCTGATGGCCTTTTGAATGACATGAGTATGTGAGGTCAAACACTCTGTCCATTGTGCATGAAGTTGAATAAAAAAAGGTTTTCAGCAACAAATGCCAGTGTGTGTAACCCCAACTAAGCGGTCACGGACATTTACATGAGCTTTGTGAATCTATTATTCATATTCTGTAAAGAAGTCTTGGGGTTTCAAAATGCAAACACATGGTCTTTCCACTCCTTTGATCACATTTTTATACAAACAACGCAAATATTTCCCAAACCCACAATTCGCCAAATTATGTCCTAGTATCCATGTTGATATTAAGTTCTATTAAAGGAACATTTTGGTGTGTTGTTTGTTTTAGTGTTTTGCACATAGTAAAGACACCCTGATTCCACAGGATGAAGGCACGTAGCAGACAGCCATGTCATTTTTAAAGGAGGCTTGTATTCCCTCTGTCACATCAAACTGTTTTAATTATACCACCCAACCAGCCACAACCCTCAAGCACTGCAACGCTATTGACATAGACACAGTGTTCAACAGGAAGGACGAATTTTAGGAGTGCGAGTGTGTCGAAAAATAGTCAGTGCTATATAGTCAAAGATGTGTGCTTCCTTTACACTGTGTCCCCTTTGCAGGGGAAAAACATGATAGAACTTTCCAACGGACCTCCAAAACAGGATAAGGATGCATAGTAAAGGAGGCCGTAGGGGAACACATCATAAAAAAAGAGGATATGCAGATCACATGGTGGCCTTTGCCTCCAGCCCCCAACCTTGTCTGCAATACAATGTCCCTTCAACCAAAACACAGAATAATGGTATGCCCCATATGGACACTACATACTCTGAATGGGGAACAAACATGAGTCAGAAACATGCCAGATGATATCGTCACTGTCCCCCAATTTCTCACCAACAGCCACCTTCGGTCTCACTCTACCATAAGCTTATCCTGCTCCTTGTTTGTGGTCCACATACTGAATGGATGTTGGAGCTGGACTAGCTGGAGGTGTTGCTGAAGACTGCAGTGTGTGTTCTGACACTCGCTGTCTCAGTGCAGTAGAGTGGAGCAGGCTTAAAGGAAGGTCAGTACGGACTTTTCATTTAGACAGGTGCCAAAAAAGACCTCACTGTCACACCGTTGTAAACAGCAGAGACTTGGACAGAGGAACACACGATGGTCTTACATACAATTCCAAGATTTATGAATTTGATTTGTTGTTTGGAAGTGACAAATTACAGTGTAGAGCAGTTGTTATAAGGGCAGAAACCAATTTTCCCTGTAGCAGCAACACTGTTCATTTAATGAGTGCTAGCAGATCAAAAAGAGAATGTTCTGATTTAATTTAAGAAACGAATGGCTTCCAAAAATATTGCACAGAGTCTGTCTCATTTGATAAATATAGAAGAGAATCTGTTTCATCTGGTATTTTTTTCTGTGCTGAAACAGAACGTTTCTTCATTTGCAATAACAAACAACAAATAATTTCAGTAGTCATCCCCAAGAGTTGTCACTTATTTCTAGTCATCTTTATCAACCAGCAAAATGACACAAACAAGCCTTGCTGTCATAGCCTTGCTGCCATTTCCAAATATGGTTTTGTGTGTATTAGTCAACCCCATTTTGTGGGAATTTACCCTAAGAATTCCCCTTTCTGAGCAAACACCACTACCACGTTTCCCATTAAGTGTGGGTCCAGCTGTTGCCGACGACCAAAATAAATTGTGCATTGAGGGGTTGAAAACAGGAAGGCGGGAAGGCCTTGGAATCTGCTGGGAGGGGGCGCTGCACGTCGCCAGGCCTGGCCGGGGGGTTCGGGCCCAGCGCTACAACAGGAAGAGCATAGGAAGCCGCCTACATGGACAGAACTGATTGTTTGTCAGGTTCAGAGGGTTCAGCTGAGCCTATGCTTTTCCAAAACAATAGTCCTGGAGGCTGTGGTTACAAATTGCCACTGGCTGGTTGAAAAGAAAACAGGACTGAGTGCTACTGCTAGCATGGACACTGCTTGGTGTCGTGGTGGTTGTTCCATATGTTTGCTGTCTGTATCTGGATTAGTCAGAAATCTGTATTCAGTCTTGTGTTTACAATGGTGAGACATGATGGAAAGGGTGATGTGTGCTATCAGCTCTCAGGCTCTAAGTTTGATTTGGAAGGTGAGTGTGGGTTCATTTCCAAATCAACAACAGGGTAACGGAGCTACCTGCTCCTCAATCCAACTTGTGACAAACACGCTCTTACGCCTGCAAATTTGTAACAATTCTCACCACTCAACTCGTATAAGAAAATATAAAGCTTAAGGATAGTGTTCGGGAGCAGGGTTCATATCTTTTCTTACATTTTTTACAATTTTCATATGAAATTGTACAAAATCCATCCACATCACCCTTGCTTGTGACAATATGGTCATGCTAGTTTTCCTATGCTTTGACATCATTTCATCCAAAGCCTCATTGTTCACCCCTTAACTAGCTGAATGTGACATCCTAGACCTTGGCTTGTCCTTTATATGACACAAACCTATGCCTGTTACACGTGTTACATTTTGCTCTGTTAATCAAATTATGCAGCCATTCCTGTTTCAGAGATAAAAGTGTGTACACTTGTGAAACTCAAGCCGTGATAAAACAATAGTCAAAGGTCTTGTTTTGATGGTTTGAACTGTGCTCTCATTGTCCAAACAGTTGGAGGAAAGACCATAATTGGACTTGCACAATCAATGATGCAGACACAAGAGGTGAGGTAACCAGATCCATTAACAATGTTGAAATAATTGTTCAGGAAGAGGGAGCCCGGAAGACCCAAGAAGGGAGAGAGGGAGGGGAGGGACAATGAAGTGCCATCTGTGCATTATGAATACGTTACTCCTGTCGAGTTTTCTATTGGTGAGCTGTGTTTGGAGACCCGTCTTGTGCAAGATATTTGAATTTGTTGCCTGTGCTGTGGGCAGAGCAAACAATCGAGTTGTTCAGGTTAACGTTCACTCTAGCTTCTTTCCTGAAGCCGCAGACAGTGCAGGATGGCCCGGCCTCTTCCCGGCTCTCCCCGAGCCGTGTAAACAAGGGGGGAAGTCAAACATCTGCCACAAGTGTACCTCCTATTACACACACACCAGTGCTCATCAGGAAGGATGCCGGAGAACAAACAGAGAGAGAGAACTGCAAACAAATGGTCACTTCTGCACCTGTGAGGATGTCCCCCTTTGAGAAACTCTGTAGTGGTTCACTCTGAGAGCCCAGCATCATGAAGAGAGTGGGCCTTATCCTATTTCCTTGGTTCACTACGCTACATGTCATTACTCCCAAACAGACTTCTGACTAGGGGAAGCTCCTACATGGGAGGGAAACCCTCCCTTGAGTGAACATCCTATGCTTAAGTACATTTTTTGCATGTGTGTTTTTGCATGGACAAAACCTGCTAATAATTAGTGATTTTCATTTTGTGTTTTTGATGTTTCAGTTGATAACCCACAGAGGAACACCCTTCTGCTCTGAGGAAGGAGATAAAGTGCTGTAATTTTGTCCGCTGCCGGAGCAAGTTTCTTCTGCTGAAGCATTGATCAGTTAAGATGTGGTTTGCAAATCCTCACCTGGAACTGGCCTCTTTGTGTCAGATGAGTTATACCTCTTTTCCACTGACAGACTGTCGGTGCTGGAGGTTCAGGGAACTAGCGAACCTTTAAAAAAAACTAACCTGCCTTTTTAGCAGTTTATGAAGCAAACCATTGCATAATCAGATGCAGGAGTTTAAAAATGCATAACAGCATCTAAACACAGCACAAATCATCATAGACAACAATTAGACCACTACCACTACCACTGTTACTTTAGCTTTTTTTTCGATAACTGATCCTAAAAATTCCCTGCACTGTTCATTACTTTCTTTAATGCTGATCATGAAAATATCTTAAGTTGCTCAAGTTTTTGTCATGGCGACAAAATGATACCATCCCCATGCCTCTGATGTCACTAGTTCTTGGTTCCGGACCAGCAGCATTTTGGTGCTGAAATCTAAAGAATTTTGTCGACCGGGAACCAGCATTTTTGTGGTGGAAAAGCGCAGAACAGTTCGGAACCAGCACCAGCACCTTTATCGGTGGAAGAGGGCTATTAGGGAGCTGAAAGCGTCGGATAGCACAGATAATACAATTTTTAAACCTGTCTGTCCTTACTGAGAGAGAAGCAGAGCACGAAAAATTCAAGAGATTTGTTTTACAATGGTTGTTTTACAACCATATTTTACATGGTTCTATAGGTCATATAGGTTCCAATGTAGATATTTATGTGTGTGTCATTATGGACACCGATGGGCATGTACAGTATAGGCTGTCAAACCACTTTAAGAGCTTATTTTATTGAGTGATATATACCATACATACAACTAGAAGCCATACCTCACATAGTGCATGCATAATGCAAAGAGAAAATATGAATTTCCAGATTACACCTGATATGAGAACAAGAGAGTTAGTTTAAACCCTTGGGTACCTCAATCAGGGCAACCTGATGGCCTTACAATGATGATGTCTTTCTTTAAGCAGCCTTAAGAAATAGCTCTTCAGAGACCCCCGGAGCTGCTGTGGGCACTACAGGAAACAGTGTAGCCTCCAGGCAATGGCTTTTTTATCTTTTATCTCCATTTCACTTACTGCATATAGCACCATCTGTGATTCTCAGCTAATGAGGGTTTGAATGAAACCTCAGTTATGTGTTTTGGCTGAGCAACTATTGCTGCCTGATAGCAACTCTATTCAGACCTCTGTAATACTGTATATAGTGAAGCTTCACATGTGGACCAGCTGCAAGCCCATGATTAAACATCTATTATCTACTACAATAAGTGGAATAAGATGGTCTCTGTACTTTGCATAATTTCAAAATTCACTTATTACCTAACATATACATTTTACAGTTTGTAGACCTGATGTGTATTTTACTTTTATTTGCTTTGCGTGCCTGACATGTGTATTATTTAATTTAAATAGTTCTTAAAATCAGTATACGCAGAATATTTTCATAAAATTATGAGTCTACGGGTGTAATTAAATTTCAAAAACCATGAAAAACAGAAGAACACAAGTTACTGTTAGAAGCTATTGATGTATTTAATACAACACAATTTAATATTAGACTAATTATTGGGGAATCAGTCTAAATGAAATGCCACAAAACCACACAACTGTGTTTTTCCATCATCTCCAGTTTAAAGCAGCGATCATTTAATCTAAATTAATGAGCAATACTGAGCAAAAACTAAATCTCAGTAATACTGCCATTGCCTGAGCCTGGATTACGCATTTAGGACCAGATGTCATGCTCTTCTCCTGCCCTCTAGACGTTGAAGTCCTTGCTCAGAATATGGAGAGACTCAGCAGGACAGCAGGCATCAAGTAGTGACTGCACTCCATCTCAATCACTAGAATAATGGGCACCATTTATAATCAAGGGCTTAGCTGTAAGCGGGGCTGATATTCATTGAGCAGGGGAGGCATGCTGATCTGGGATCAGATTACACATCATCCATATGCAAATCAGCCTCACAAGGGGATAGACAAAATATAGGAAACACCAAGCAATACGGTACAGTATACAGTGCATATGGATTAATCAGCAATTATCTATCTTTAGTTTTTAGTGTGAATCCTTCATCAAATGCGGATATACATACAGTATTTTACATTATTATAATGGAAAATGTAATGACATGCTAGAAAATCACTTCAAGATTAAGAATTATAGATAACCTGCCATCTCTGGCCATGCTCTTTATGTTCAGTACACTGGTGTATTTGTGTTTTTATTACAGATTTGGTTGCCAGTGTTTTTATTTTTGCAAAGCTAACAATTCCTGTTTTTTTTCAGTGATGTCCAGTGTGATTTTAAGTCTGCATTGTACATGTCCAACCGTCCCTCTCATTTGTCTCTGTAATTTCCTGGTTCCTTCTTTGGGGGGTGCTCTTAAAATTTTGTGTGTCATTCATATCTTTTTTTGCTGATTCTTTGACTGGCACACTTGCATTTTGGACCCTGTCTCCTTGTCCTCTTTCACAATGTGTTAAATATTTCATTGCTTTACAATATTTTAACTCAACTCAATTCAATTCAAATCTTTGCTCAGTATAATAAACATATGGGCATGGTTCTTATAATTAAGATGTATGGTCATTTAAAATATGGTGACTTATTTATTTTGGTGCTTGTATTACTTTGTTTACCTGTTGCATTTGCTCCTGAGGAAATCAGACCCAAAGACAGCACATGCACTCTTGACTAAACGTGGGCGAACACAAAGACACTAAATCTGTCCATCTGTTAGCTATTGGCCATCTTTTCTACTACAGCGAAAAAGTATCACTTTCAATATCGTTGTCAGTAGTAAACTGTGTGGAAAGTTTGTCAAGGTCTCCTCTTGTATACTGTCACAGTCAACCCCAACCCCGTCCACACACACACTTCCACTCCACACCACTGGAGGTCTCCCTCCCTCATCACTTCCTCATCACCACAGTCGTTTATATACCCACCCCGGGTTTTTGTTTGGACTTTGTGAAGTCTTGCTATTTCCTCGTGATTTGCAGTTCTGAGCGTTTTTCGATTGTTGTTTCCGGTTTTTATTTGTTTCTGTTTTCTGGTTGCCATTTCTCGTTTTGCCCTCTGGATTTGTTTGCCTGTTTTATGACTAAAAATCTGCCTGTCACTGTGTTTAATAAAGATCTGTGATTGGATCCTACCTGTGCTTCCCGTGTCCTCCATTACAGAAGACTTCGCCTGCAAATGGATCCAGCAGAGCTCGAGGCTCACCTGGCTCGCCAGGAAAGACAGCTGGAGGAGATGCTCCAGCTAATGCAGGCGCAATACCAACCGCCGGCTGAAAATCTTCCCAGTGCCATCAGGTAGCATGCCCACGGCTTCGGTCGCTACTTTCATAGCCCCGCCTGAATGATATGACGGTTCCCCTAACCATTGCCAGGGGTTCCTCATGCAGTATTCCCTGTATATTCAACATCACCCAGATATGTTCCGCGCCGAAACTGACAAGATACATTTTGTGACATCACTGCTAACCGGAAGAGCACAAGATTGGGCTATGGCGCTCAGGGTGATGCGATTCTCTGCGAAAATCCGCTAGGGCAACCGTTCAGCCTCGGCTTTTGCCATTGAGTTCCACACACTAGCCGCACGCTAGCCGCAGGCCCTCACACTCAACCGGTACATCCAGCTGTCTATCACGCTGGATAATCTGCTCTGTGAGCACAAACATCTAGAGCCTGTCTCTGTGTCTGTGCCACCACCCACTCCTTCAGCGGACCCATAAACCTGTGTTTATACTGCAGCAAGGCGGGCCACTTGAGGCTTTCGTGTCCCCAGTGCCCCAGCTCCTCTGGGGCCCCCACGGTGAGAATCAGTGTTCCCTCTTGAAAACCGTTTACTGATTCTCATCGTGTGTATTTCTTGGGCTGATTGTAAATTCTCCGTTCCAGCCATGATCGACTCTGGGACCCCCGGAAACATCAGCCATCAGCCTTCACAAGCTCTCCATACCCACCACCGCTCTCTCACCCCCTCTCAACATTACTGCCCTGGATGGCCGACCCATCGGGATCGGAGGAGTCCGTAACCCATAAGACTCGGGGTGGGGCTGTGTCACGAGGAAGTCCTCTCCCTACTCATCATCTCTTCCAGGGAGGAATGTATCATTCTGGACTGGTCACCCATGACCCCATCATTGCTTGGAGCAAGGGGGAGATTGAGTGGTGGAGCCCACACTGCCACGAACATTGCATCAAAGTGCCATGCCATACCACCACCGTGGAAAGCCCTGCTGCCGATGTGCGGGTAGCCATCCCCTCTCAGTATGCTGATCTCACGGAGGTGTTCAGTAAACAGTGGGTGACCCAGCTCCCTCCACACCATCAGGGGGACTGCGCCATTGACCTCCAGTACCTCACCTCCCCGTGGCCGTATCTACCCCCTTTTAGGTCCTGAGCACACAGCCATGAAGGACTACATCGAGGAGGCACTCAGACAGGGGTTCATATGCCCTCGACCTCCTCGGCTGCAGCCAGCTTTTTCTTTGTGGAGCAGAAGGGAGGGGGTTTGCAGCTGTGCATCAACTACAGGGGTCTGAACCCCATTTCAGTGAAGAACCGGTACCCACCACTGCTGATCCCGGTGACCATAGAGCAATAGCGTGAGGCCAAGATCTTCACCAAACTCGACCTACGCAGTGCGTACAACCTCATTTGTATCTGCGCTGGGGACGAATGGAAGACTGCCTTCCTGACCACTAGGGGGCACTACAAATATTTTTACTTGGACATGATGGACAGATGGGTCACTGCCTATATTGATGACATCCTCATATATTCCGCTACTATGGAAGAACATGTCTCCTACGTCCAGTTTTTCCTCAAGCGGCTCCTGGACAACCGCCTTTTCGTCAAGGCAGAGAAGTGCGAGTTCCACCAGACAACCGTCTCTTTCCTATGGTGCATGCTCTCCCCCTACGGCGCTGCCATGGATTATACCAAGGTACGGGCAGTGGCGCAGTGGCCCCATCCCAGTAACATCAAGGCGGTCCAGAGGTTTCCAACTTTTACCAACAGTTCATACGAGGGTTCAGTTAGGTTGCGGCGCCCCTTACTCTTCAAAGGGAAACCCAAGAGACTTCAATGGACGGCAGAAGCCACCATGGCCTTTGAGGATCTCAAGCGTTGGTTCAGCTCTGCCCCCCTCTTATGCCACCTGGACCCAAAGGTGCCCTTTGTGGTCGAGGTGGATGCCTCCGAGACCGGGGTAGGGTCAGAACACTCCCCAACAGAATGCAATTACAAAGTAGGCAACAGAGAGCTCCTGGCCATAAAGTTTGCATTTTGCAGGAATGGAGGCACTGGTTGAAAAGCACCAAACACCCCTATCTGGTCCTCACCGACCACCGCAACTTAGAGTATGTCAAGGCAGCCAAGCGACTTAACCCACGGCAAGCCAGATGGGCGCTGTTCTTCACTTGGTTTGACTTCACTTTCATGTACCGGCTGGGGTCCAAGAACACAAAAGAGGACGCCCTGTCCCATGTGCATGAAGGGGAAGTCATACCCCAGGCCCAGGATCCCCTACTCCCCCATGCTCGCATAGGGGCCCCGGTCAATTGGGACATAATGGATGAAATCTGCAGGTCCGGGACATCTGAACCTAGCCCATCTGCCTGCCCACCAGGGAAAATCCACGTCTTGTCAGCTGGGAACATTTAACATACTACACGTGACAGGGAATGAATCAAAACAAAAGCGCATGGTCGCGCAAGTAGTCAGGCGACTAGGCGACCACCACACTGCATCACGCGTGACAGTGCCCCCCCTCTACGGTGCTGCTCCCGCAGCGCCCCAACTGGCAGTCCAGGGGCGTAGCGATGACGTCCTCGACGTACAGCCAGAGGCCTCCCACCACGGTGTCTGGAGGCTGAGTGGTGTCGCCTTCCCCGAAGCTTGGGGGCGGAGCGGTGACATCCTCCCCTTGCTTGGGGGATGGAGGTACGTCGTCGTCCCCGAAGCCCGGGGGTGGTGCAATGACTTCCTCACTGGGGGCTGGGGGTAAGGCAGCATCGGACACCCGGGAGCCACCCTCCGCTGCATCTGAGAAATCGGCCCCACCTCCTGCGGCGTTGGTGGCCATCACTAGCCCCCCCCCCATCTGCTCCTGGGAGGGGGGCGACCCGGGCTGGGTCTGGCTCTGGTGACAGCGCCAAGGAAGTGTGACCGGGGGGGTTGCGAGGGGCGCTGTCGGCCACCGTAGAGACTGGTGCGGGCCACGATTGGCATGGGCGGCAGGCTGTGGCTGCCGCTGGATCGGGGGAGGCGAGCTGGTGCGCCGCAGTTAACGCCACCGTGCAGGCAGCCAGGCTGTTAATCCATGCCTTCCTCCTCTCACTCTCCTGGCGTACCAGCACCTCGCCAAGCGGGTATTTAAACACTTAGAAATCAGGGGGAGACAGACGAGGAACAGCTGGGAGCATTTAACATACTACACGTGACAGGAAATTAATCAAAACAAAAGCGCGTGGCACATGGCAGCCGTCGCCTAGCCGCGTGCGTGACAATACTGTTATTTCCCTCTTTTGCACCGTTTACCACTACTGTACTGCTAATCTGTGGCCTTCTCTTGTTTGCAAATGAACGATGATTATTAGCACCTCAAAAGAACTCGTCCATGCGAGGTCTCATGTAAAGCAGCTTAAAGAGCTAGCAGTGGCAATTAGCAGCGGCTCTGTAATCTGTCCATGAGATGGTCCCATTTCAATCGTTTAATTAATTGCTGCATTTTCTCTTATTTAGCATTTGTCCCTCCTTCAATGCTACAATGGCGAAGTAGTGGGGATCAGTTTCATACCCCTTCAGAATACCAGCCTATACTAGTCAAAATGTAGCTTTTAGCAAATCTGTCATAAAACAGAGGATGGGTGATGACTGGCATAATATGTGTAGGGTCGTGCTCATCGAGGCTGACAGGCATGGCGGAGGGGTGACAAGGAGAGAGGGAGGGGGTCAGACTGCACCTCCAGGAGCCATTCACATGTGCAAAATGCCAAGAGACAAATTGACAGAGGAAGTCACAGCATCGCAGAAGTCCTTGGGGCAAGCTGATGGCTGAATAAATTGTCTCGGCTTTACTGGAGTGAGACATTCCTTACACGTCTCGAGGGTCGCTCGTCTCCTCAGAGGCCCTTCTTTCTGCTAGCAGGGACAAAAGGCATTATTAGGCCTGTCAAGGAACACAGATTTAGAAGAGTGATATGGCCTATAACATTAAAAGCACTTAGAGTTATATAGGAACAGTTCTATCTTGTGTGGGTGTGTGTAAGTGTGCACCCTGAGTAATGCACTCTGTGGGGTTGTTTCGCTAACGTAATACAAATGCATAGTTTAAATATGCTACATATTTCCTTACTGCTTTTTTCATTTAAACGTGCAAATATAGGACACAATGTCCCACCACTTTTGTGGTTACTGTATATTATACCACAGTGGTGCAGCTTCTTTCCTCTCTGGGTGTTTTTTTTTCCCCACTGTGCATTCAAAAACAGAACTGACATAAATGGGAGTCAACAGAACTTGGGGTTATACTTCTAGTTCATTTTCTACCAACTTGAGAGACGACTGGAACAGTCACAGTAACAACAGTAAAAGCAACTGCATCAGCATGTCGCTGCGACATAGCAGACCTCAGAGAGTTAACATTGTTCCTTTGTCTGACTGGTTGTTTGGTTAAGCTGCTTATATCAGCTGCAATGAAATTACTGATGAAGAGGCTCGTTGATGAAAGGTTATAATGACAAAATGAAAAATCTGCACCATGACGAAATTAAAATAATTACAATTTAAGCCATTGTTGACAAAAATATATGACAAAACGAACAAATAAAAAATATTCAGAATGTTGTCAACGCATTAAAAACCTTTAAGAAGTAACACCCTATAAGATCGAAAACTAAGGTATTTCTTTTTGTTCATGCTGCATGTTTGCCAGGGCCTTTTCACAGGACCAACATAACAAACCAGACTATTCTGGAGTTTTTTATTTGGTGTTTGTCTGAGTATATAGTGTAACAATGTGTAACCAATCAGCAACGAACAGTGCTGCTAGCCCCACTCGCAAGTACCACCAGTTCCTGTCGGCACCACTCTTGCTCAGGTACCAAAATCAATACAACTGGAACTTTTGGTACTGGACTGGTGACCAATGAAATAAAGCACAGTTCTAGTTTTCAAAAGTTGGTATTTTGTGCAGTGGAAAAAGGCCATTTTCATTCCACCACTCCTCTTTCAGTCTCTCTATCACATGGTGACTGGTTGGCTTCTTGTCATATTGCAGTGTTGGGTGTGTCTGGTCCAGTTTTTAGTTCTTGTGTGTGTGTGTGTGTGTGTGTGTGTGTGTGTGTGCTGACCTCCTCCAGTCCAGTTGCCCCCTTTCGTCTCTTTCCCTCTGGCATTTTCATGCATAGATCTGTGTCTGGGGACTGCTTCATAAATCCAGCAATGCCGACACAAAAGCAAATTGCACTCGGCCACCGCTGCACAAGCACAGCTTGGTAATCTTAAATCAATGGGTCAAATATTGCAGGCACTGAGCACGGCCTTCTAGCCTGCACATTTAAGCCTTGCACGCATGATACAGTGTGTATGTGTGTTTGCAAAGGGTGTAGACGGAGACCAGCCCTTCACTATTACCCATGGAATTTGCAGGATTACTCATAAGTGAGGTTTGTATGTGTTGACACTCTAGCCGCTCGTAGCCAACGCCTAGTCCCCTGCAGCACATCATCACTCTTTCTGCCCACTCTGTGTGAGCTTGCCAGGCTGCCGCCGCGTTTGCCACGCTACAAAGGGCTAAATCCAGCCAGAGAGTCACCTTCTGCTGATTTGGGAGCTAGAGTACGGTCACTCATCCTTCAAAGGGAGCAAAGCTCAGCCTGCCCTCTAAAAACAGCTCTCCAAGGCTTGCCTTTGCTCTGGGAAGTGAAGATGAAGCCGTGGAACGACTGACAAGTGAGCTGTACGGGAAATGAGTGCCCGTGCTGAATTTGGTTACCCTTCTTGTTGGTCAAACACGATCATCACAGAATCCTTACAAGTCAGCACTCTACAACGATAAACAGTCATTTTGGAGGGGGAAAAAACCCCACTAGCTAACTAGAAACACTTTTTTACCAAACAGTACAGCGCAGCAATCTTCAGTAATAGTGTCTGATAACATTCTCATTGTGCCGTACCCCACCATCAGGAGGAAACGTGCTAATAGAGTACCTCCCATCCTGCTGAACTCCGTTCTTACATGACATGGAGCAGATCAGCAAGGCACAATCAAACACAATTTTAGTTTGCCCTATAAGATCAGTGTCCCTCTGTGACTCTTTCCTCCTCAGAAAGAGAAGGAAGACAGGTAATTAGCTCAGTGGCCACATATACACTCATCATGCTAATCACTGATTGCTAATCCCACCACTGTAGTGTCACTGCCAACATTCTGTTACTATCCAAACAGGAAAGTGAAGACTCTATCCGCTCAAATCTGAGATAGAGATCGGAGAATCCTACTGACTCTCCAAGAGGTTTCGTCACCCTCTGTACCTTAGCACTTTGAATCCTTTGAATTCTTATTTCTGTCATCTTGCTAGTAAATTTTGCCCTAGTTTAGCTCCATAAAATACTCTTCACCTCAAATGCATGCTGCCATTTCTTTCAAAGCAAACTCGGTTATAAATCTGACTAATTTATTGGTCAATTCAGAGAATTGTGTGGCATTTTTAAAAGCACTGTGATTGAAATGTTCATGGAACAGTCATAAATAAATTCCAACAAGCAGACACAACCAGTCTGATTTACCTGGATTCTGTTGTTTCAAAGTTGTCTCTGTGCCTTGCCAGAAAAGCAAACAAATATCTTATCTCCTCTACCACTTACAAACACAAATGTGGATTCGATTGAAAGTTTATAATCCACAATCTCAACAGAATTTCTCTGCCTGTTTCTACAAGCGACGAGCAAGAACCATTTACTATAAAATTACAACATGCATCTTGTTATCTCTGGTGATAAGTGCAACTTCAAAGGGTTAAGAGACTGTTTTCCATTCCAGAAGAGCTAATTCATCTCAATCCATGACAAGCTTTGCGAACTCGTGTCAGAGTTAGTGTTTGGGTGTCTGTGGTTGTGTGTTACTGTGTTACCAGGCTGTGATGCTGTGAACTCAGTGCCCTTTCCTCTTAGTCTCTCTCTCTCTCTCTCTCTCTCTCTCTCCCTACTTCCTTTGTTCATCCATCTTTTCTTCATCTCAAGTCCTCTTCCTTCAGCTTTCTTCCGTATGAGAGAGGGTTCTTTGTATCGGGAACAGAGCAGCTCTTCATGGCCTGGAAGTTCACCTCACCCACTAGTCCAGTGTCAGAAAGAAAGAGAAAGAAGTCACAGCAGTACTGAGTAGATTGTGTACAAAGTATATTGTCATTTTCAGTAAGTTCAAACTGGCCTTACTTTTGTGGCAGCATTATGACGTCACTGAGTTTGTGAAGCTGTTTCACATAAATGTTCTATGTCACAGTGTTTTCTTACAAAAACAGAAGCCCAGTTGCCCGGTGCCAGACCGAAAAGTCATCTGTCTGGTGCCTAGATGTCTAGTGCGCGGTGCAAAGAAATAAGACGCGATTCTCACCCGTCAGGTCCCGTCTGGCTTGAGAAATAAGGCCCCTCATCCATCACACACGTAGTCATTGGGGCCTTGGGACAGGACCGGAGTTGTTCAGGCCACAGTAACTGCCCTGTTTTTCCTTTTTTTTTACTCTTCTACTTTTACTTCACAGTGGCCCTATTTATAGAGCCACATCTGAGCTCATAGAAAATGTGAAGTAGAACACCAAATGTTTTGCTGTAGCCACCATGGTGGCATTACTTCACCTGATGTCTCTTAGACCTTCTCAAAATGAAAAAGAGGGGACCTGTCGAATGGCGCCACGCAGAAATATAAGCAGAGCTTGTACTAGACTTTTGCTTTTGACCTCAACCTGCAGATATCTAGAAGAGGATGAACCTGATTTCCCTTTTGGCCCCTCTGCCTTTACAGTTCATTTGTGTAAATGAACACAGGTGGCTCACACTTTTGTCGTGCCAGGCTGGGCCTGAGCCGCTTTAGCGGGCAGCTGCTATAGGTTGTGTAACGTAACCACATGTACACATAGAGAGTCCACTTAAGCACACAGATAGGGAGAGCTCAAACGAGGCCTTACTGTGCAGATCTGCAATCTTCTGCAGGCTATTAGGATACAGCTAATGCTAAGAATGTCTGTATTGCAGCTACCATTGTTGAATAACAAAAACCTAAGTAATGTTCCAGAGAAAAATCTAATTTACAGAATTTTTCACCTACCCCAAACGTATTCGGTCAGCCAAGACAAGTTTGGTGTCTTAACGTTTGATTTTTTTGTTTTGCATTGGAGCTACGAAGTTAATGTAGCTAAGTAATAAAAATCTCTCACCCAAAATCTTTTCTGTAAATACAAGGCCAAAACCAAATTAAATTCTGCTTTAAGATTTTGGGAGATGGGGCTTAGGGGGTGGAATGATACCAAACTGCGCAACGGAAAAAACTGATTCCGGTTGTCCAAGATGGCAGCCCTCATAATATTGCTACACAGTGAAGTTTTGTTCATTTTTATAGATTACAGTAAGTCATACTATGTCCTAAACCACACATCGGCAAGACAGTACTAAAAAATTGGATGCAGTTTGAGGCAGATATTTACAGTGTGTGGGCACATATTCATGGAAAAGATTTTGGGTGAGACAAACTTAGTCTTGTAGCTCCAGTGCTAAAATTAAAGAAGCAAATGTTGGACACCAATCATGTCTTGGCTGATTGACTACATTTGGTGTAAGTAGAAAATTCTGTGAAGTCCATTTTTTAGTGTCACATTTCTTTAACAGTGAAGGCTTGTTGGACTCATCACATGTGGTGCCTCTACGATGTATTATCTCATATCAAGCATTTTAGATATGACTCATATGTAGATGGAGTCATAGCTTTACATTTCCTGCTATGGATTTCAAATGCATGCTGCGGTGTAAACAGAGCACTAGATTATAATTCTCAGTATGAGTCAGATACAAAGATCTCACTTTTATCTCTACTGTATGTGGTATTCCATGACCTCCTTAAAAGTGGGACATAGTCTTTCACACACACACACAGACACACACTGAGAAGCAGTTGAGAGAGGGTTTTCTGAGTCTCTTGTGTGAGAGAGAGCTCTTTAGCGAGGCAATGACTCAGTGGTGCAGTACAGTAATGGTGGTCAGGGTGACCGTAACTCCTTCGCATCTGGAGAGCGATACTCTTTATGGAGCCTAAACCCTTCATCTGGGCCCAATTTCCCCATAACACAACAGCTGGCTGGCCTCTTTTATGTGCAGCAGGCCTGAACTGAGGAATTCGGAGGACCCCGTCCGTCTCAAAGTCTATGGCTGTTTAATTACAGACATGGGACGCTCTCGTACCTCAGGAGTAAATGTGTGCAGCCTTTCTTTTTGCAAGTTGCGGCGAACGTCTGCATTACACTCCTGCTTTTCCTCCCTCAGATTCTGGCAAGCCAAAAACCTGTCATTAGGATGTCAACGATATACACGCACACATGCACACACACACAAACAAACAAATGCACCATTCATCGTTCTCACATTAAGACAAAGGAAAGAATAATGAACTGTCTGTGTGTGTGTGTGTAGAGCTGAACAGTGGGATTTTTATTTGTGTACTCCCAGTTGAATTGCCTACTAACCTTAGCAATCACTGAAGACTTATGGAGATGTCAACACTGTAAATGTCAAACCTTCTTAAACTTGATTGACATGTAAAGACTTTCACTCACATTTTTTAACAAATGCTAGTTATACTGACACCTCTATGTATGCTGTTCCTCCACCTTGTTATTATCGTGACCAGACGCAGGCGGTAACCTGGCAAAGAGTGGTGTAAATGGAAAAAGGGCTTTGGTTTGATCAAGATATGTGGTTAGGCGTGCTGTTGCGATATTCAATCAAATCAGCTTTTCTTATTGCCTTTAAAAAGTGGGTGTGCACTGGCGGCTCAGCTCAGGGACATTTTCGTAATGATATACAATTAAATTTCACTTATAGACTTCACGTCCATATTTTAGTGGCAGAACTAACCAGCTGGCTGACATAACTTGCAAATGCATTTTCTGTCCTCTTGTACTCTTTTGTGGGTGTTCATTCAGATGAATGTGAGGACTCTAGAACATAACGTTTATTTTGGATAAATAATAATTATTTATTTATCTATTATTTATAAAAAATAGTATTATTTCTCATTTCTGATGGAAATTAATTTGTTGAGTATGGGGTTTAATTTGTTTTGTTAGACATCCTATCAATTATTTTTACTACTGTATATAATGTTCCATTTAGTAGCCACAACTGAGTCGTTTTTTCTTATTTGTTATGGATAAAATAATTCAGTTAGTTATTAGTTAGTTAAGTTAGTAACTAAGCCTATGTATATTGAAGTGGGGTGACAAAAGGGGTACATCCAACAAAACTGCATGGTAAAGAAGTCGGACAGTGTCACACGCACGCCGCCTCACGTTGTGCACGTGACCGCGCGTGGTGGTCGCTATGGCGATGAGCGTCACGTGCTTTGTGTTTATGTTTTTGATTTCCTGTCTTGTGATGTTATTGCCCCCACCTGTGTGTCGTTATCAATGTAATTAGTGTTTGTATAAGAAGCCCTCCTGTTCCCGTCCAGTTTGTCCTTGAATGTTAGATGTCATGCTGTTTGTGTACCCGTCCTTATGTTCCGTGTTCAAACATGTTTGTGAAAATGGTTTGCGCCTGTGTCCTGCATCCCGCGACATTGTGTTTGATAGGTGGTAGCGTAAGCGTAATTTTGGACCAAAATGGGTTCAAAAATACCACTGTGCGTCGCTCCACCCACATCAACACAGGCGTGTTAATTTCTGACCACGAAAAGCAATGTGCTGGCATTTTTGACTGCATTGCACCGACCACACCACAAAAAAAAAGCATTATCAGAGTAATATCATATATCTTGTACAGGGGAAATATATCTAACGTTGTTTCTCCATGAGAGTAATGACCTAGTACTTTACATTCTACAGTACATACAAATATTCTACATAAAAGCTCACGCCACTGGCACAATCATTTGTTTCCTTTAAGCATTTATGTCTTATTATATGCTGTTAACGTATATATGTATTTATATCCAATTATTTGTGGTGGCATTTGTGTCACATACAATGCACTATTTGGACAGTGACATGCAGCACATTGGATTTTAAATGAAACAGTGACTGTGAAGTTAGTGTTGACTGCATTAATTCCAGGGTATGTACGTCCAAAATGTCTAGTGTTAATTTGTTGTTGTGGCATTTTTATTTTATACCCTGAAACTTGACTGAGCAGCACCAAGGAATATTGTTCCTCTGCTGAGGTTTATGGGTCATTGCTTCAGGCAGTCATTGACTGCAATTTTAAGTGAGATTATGTTCATTTGTCCAATTACATTTAGAGGAAAAATGTTTTAAAAAAATGGCTTAAAATGGCTTTGATTCCCATGCAGTTCACTACAGCTGTCAACAGATTTGAAGTAAACTTGACATCCTGTTTCTAACCTCACAGTCATTGTTTCATTACTATAGTTATAGTAGGTTAAGCCAAATCTTGTTTTTGTCATAAGCTGGCTTTTTCCTACTGGTGTGTCCACTGGTGGTTTGTAGTTTCTATTCTAGGCTCTGCCATCAACAATTGGGTAATTCCTCATTGTTTGCACCTGTGGCTAATTTTCTTCTAATTAGTTTATCTACTTATAATCTGTTTGGTTTACTCATCCTTTTGGATTGTGGAATTTGGTTTACTCTGGTAAACTAGCAAACATGTTTGACGAATGTGTCCTTCGCCTTGCGTTTTTGACACAATTTTTGAAATATATTGAATAATGTGCTTGATGTGGTAGTCCCACAAGAAGTCATTAGACAACAGAAAAAAATGCACAGAAGCACCTTCCTCAAAAAATCCAGATTCTAAGACTATGAAAATTGGAAACACCCCCCAACTATACACAAGCCCACCCCCTTGTTCTGGTAAACCCATAGATATGAAAAGGTAGATTCTTTATTGGGCTAAGACAGACACTTCAATGGCACTACCATTTTAAAAGAGGGCAACATTGCAAATTGAGCTCATTGACTTCCAAGCTGGGCTTATTGACTTATTAATAGTTTTAACTATGACTTTTTCCCAAATTCTTACCACACTGTGTATCATTTGTATGTAAGAATAGCTGACACCTCAAAAGAAGAGAACAAGGAATAACTTTTCAAAGATGAAAGCTCTGACAATATGTGTGTTTTGATTTTATGAGGGACTTTATGTGGGAGTTGGAGCAGCTTTATAGCTACTAGCTAGGCGAGTTCACAGTTTAGTACTCTTTAGTATTGTTTAGCTTATCTTGAACTTAAGTTCTCAGCTAATGTTCTTAATGTTTGGTCGTGCGTTTACAGTTATGGCAGACTAGTTTGTGGATGATAATGTAACTTACGATAACTAAGGTTAGCTTGAAGACAGGTCTGTCACGTTAGCTTTAGCAAACGTTATGTTACTTGATCAATTTAAGATGAATGTGATGTTGTAATGATATTTTCACATAATCGTGCATAATACTTATACTTTGTGATTTTATGTCATTCTCATGCTGATTCCTGTTAGGTGAATTAAGTTATAACTGGAAATTCTACTCTGATTTATTATTATTAGGCTATTATTATAGTTATTTTTCAGTAGTATTAAAATCTTTGCTTAAGTCTGGCAGGTCTTATCCTGGTTTATGATAATTTCCATCCAAATGTACATTTAACCTACATACCACTGCATTGTTGCAGTTTCCAGGTATTAGGCTCAATAAAAGATCAACTGTGCATGTATACTTAAATTTACAACACCTGCAATATGCAGAAACGTATGATGTCTGTAACAAAGTATGTTTTGTAAAAATTGGTTGAAGCGAGTTACAGACAACTATATCAGGGTAGAGCCACATCTCTCCATAGACTTGCACTGTCTTATGGTTGAACCTGGCCCGTTCCAATATAGTGTAAGTGTTGATGTATTGTAGTAGCTAGCAACAGCGGCTGATGTGACATCTACAGCTTTATTCTATATTTATGGGTGAACCAGTGAAACATGGTCTGCAAAATGACAGGCTTTAATGCTGCAGTGGTGTGGCCTATGCATGGACTCTGCAGTGCCCTGCTGAAATGCTGTGCCAGCACTGAATGCAGTAAACGTGCATTCATTGACACATAGAGAACCATGTGTGTGTGTGTGTGTGTGTGTGTGTGTGAGATAGTGATGAGTGCTAGCAGAGATGCTACATTAAGGGCTTGCGCTATAGTGCACTATACTATACAGGCAGCATTACAGCAGATATGTGGGCAAGACACTATATGGAAGACATTAGTGTGCCTGTAGAATTTGTGTGTGCATTTGAATGTGAGTGTGTGTGTAGGCACTAAATGCGCTGCAGCACAGTGGCTGGGCGGGCCTCGGTGCTGAACGGCTGCCAGCACAACCCCGTTTCACCCAGCCTTATGCTGCAGCAGAGCCCAGCACAGCGAAGCTTTATTAATGTAACACGATCCTACTGCTCCTGTGTGCTCACCTCATCTCCTTGTCTCACACACACACAGACACACACAGACTGGAAATTCATGCCTGTAGGGAACGAGGGGGCGCTTGCTGCCGCAGTGCACACAGCGTTGCTTGGACACATTTGGCCTGCCAGACAGTTTTAATCAAGCCAGAGGGTGCTGGGTTCATTCCTGCTCCACGCCTCCCTTTTCTCTCCCGCCAAAACTGGAGCAAGTCCTGTCTGCTCTGCATTCCCAGGCAGTTTTACACACTTTCTGGCAGGCACATTTTTAAAAAATGTGTCCATATTGTAGGATTGGGCGTGTTCTCACAAATGTGTAGTATGTGCACAATTCTGTTTCTTCGTACGTAAGGCAGAAAATGGGTGGGCAGTGATTGGGAGGCTAATTTTCTTATCTTATCTGTTCCTGAATTGCCTGGATGTGACAAGGGTAGTACGTGGTATTGTGTGGGTGTGTTGTGCAGTGCTACGCAGAGTAGATGTAAATGAGTGTATTGAGTGAGGCGCTTGTCTCCCTGCATGGCTCAGGTATGGGGCTCTGCTCTGCTCATCAAAACAAGGAACTCATTGACCTGAAAAAGGAGCCGCACCCTACCCATGCTGCTCACTTTAGCCCCCTCCTGGTCATTGCAAGAACTGCGGCCTTCGGCATTCTACCACCTCCTCGTCCTCCCTGAGGAGCGCACACAAGAGGCCCAGTGTGTGTATGGGTCCTCCCTGCTCCCGGCAAAACAAACAGTGTGCTTTTTCTCCACAGCCGCACTAACGCACGAAACAATTCCGATCTGTGAGAGACTTAAATCTATTGCTTGCATTTTCCCCCCGCCAATGGTCTCCTTCTGAGATGAACACAGCTCAGTCTGTTCTATTCATCCACTGAGCAAAGAATGAAGTTGTTTTGGATCGTGAATGGCCCAGTCAGCATCGGTTCGCATAATGCGCGCCAATTCAGATCGTTCGCAGTGGCACTTTGTCGAAAACTTTCAAACTGTGGGATGCTGGCTAGAGAAAGCTCATCAGTCTGGTAGGCAACTAATTTGTTAGGGCACATAGGGCAGACAGACGTGTTGGCCACAAAAATAAAGTTGTAAAATGTGTGGCCCCTGAATGAACTTACAGTTGTTATAGGATTATAGACGGTGATATGGGCTCAGCTCTTCTTTTTGTTTTCCAACGTTACACTGCTGCTGATCTAAAAGCATCCAGACTCATGCAGCCCCTGGATTAAGAACGAGACAGATGCTCCTGAATGAACCTGAGAAGGGGAGAGAGGGAGAGAAAGAAAATGAGTGCACTACCACAGTGCACTACTTTACTATAACAATAGTGCACTACTACTACATCACTTAAAGTCACCCTAAACGCTATAAAACTCTTTTTTTTATATATAATTATGTCATTTCATGGGAGTTAGTTGGAGTGAACAGATACCACTTTTGATACTTATAGACTCATGGGAACATTCCGGCACTGGATATACCCAAAATCAATTAGAGATATGAGGGGGCTTTTGATGTCATTGTGTAACCCATAATTAGATTGTTACTCACTTCCGAGACACTCACGCTGAGAAGGCAGGGGTTAGGGAGTCTGCAAGTGGCTTGAATATGATTGTGTATGTGTGTGTGCGCGTGTGTGTGTGTGTGAATATGTGTGTGTGAGTACGTGTGGGGACCTGCCTTAGCCTGCAGATCAACTTAAGCCCCGTGCCCTTGTCGCAGCCCTGTATGCAAAGCAGCAAAGGGGCGGTGCGTGTATACAGTGAGTGTGTTTGTGCTGTGCTCTCCTCCAGCAAGAAACCCGTTGTTTCAGAAACCCGTTCTGTAACCTCGTTAATGCCGTAGTTTTGGGTCTATGTAAGCTGGCAGGGGTGCTGTGATTGGCTTGCACGAAACACACCCCCGCTCTGTGAGCACACACATATCCACACGCACATTTCAATGTACCATACTACCCAAAACAAGGCATAGTCAGACACTAGAGCGGGAGTTGCCATGGCGACCGGCTCGTTCCACTGAGGCAGCGTTCTCCTATAATCCCAAACATGGTGTTGTGAAACTGGGAAACACCTGCCTACAGAACATTCACTCACACACACACACATACACACATGCACGCACACAAACACACGCACACACACATTTTTATCTCCAACAAACTTCTGCATTATGAAGGATGATTAATTTTAAATCGTCTCTTGAATAACTGTACATTAACCTTCTCATTTTTCTGCTCTGATTATTTTGTCCAAGTTCATTTCTTATCAGTAATTTTTCCATGTGTCCTGTGTTTGCCAAAAGGCTTGATATCATGATGATTCAGGGAAGAGAGTAAAGAGAGTGACTCACATTTGCGGCAAGATGAGAGTAGATACAGAGATGAAAGAGAAAGATTTGTAGCACCAGGTTGCTGGAGCTGGAAGTACAGTCACTACCTGGCAGTGAAAGGGCTGTGACACACCAAGCCAACGTCAAACAATTAAAAAAAAACCCAAGGTGGACTGATCACATCTTCTGGAAAGAGAAGATGCACTCAAAAACATAGACTACGCATAGACTACAGTTGATGGAATGAAAGGTAGGGCTTGATTTGAGGGGGGATGTGAGGGGATGCCATCCCCCTGGTTTAAAAAATGACAAAGACCATTCCTGTTGTAAAACCACCATCCTCCTTTTCTACCCCTTTTGTATTAATCGGTAACAGTTTACAGTAGGGCAGTTTTCAGAAGGCTACATGACACCTACATAAGACCTTCATGACAACTGACATAAACATTTATAAACACTTATTCCAACAGGTGTCAGTTAAGTTGACAAAAGCAGCCTTTATGACAACTGACGCATGTTGGAATAAGTGTTTATATATGTTTATGTCAGTTTATGTCAGTTGTCATGAAGGGCTTATGTAGGAGTCATGTAGCCTTCTTAAATATGCAATTTATGATTTGTAGTCATTTTCATAGATTTATGGTTAAATAATTACTTATTTTTGATTGATTAATGCGCTTTATCATAAATACTAATATCATAAATCTACCTACCATCATGTTTTATAGGCGGTAGGAAGAAATCGGGTATTAAAACATGCTGGTCGGTGGATTGGAAACTTTGTTTAATGTTTTTTTTTTACATGTAAAACACATTGGGAAATTGAACCCAAACTGAAAAAAAGCACTATAGATAAAGATTATTATTATTAATTGGATAATTAGATAGCTGGTTCAGCAGCAGACAAATAAATTGTATAGTTGAAGAGTTTTCGAATTCCAGCTAATGTCCCTTTCCCTGTCCCAGTGTCCCTGTGCTTGTCTCAGCCCCTATCATTAGCTGCGTTCCATTCTGCCTTTTCCTTCGAAGGTATATGTTTCATTCAGGAAGAAATTTACCATATCAGCCTTATTCTGAACCCTGCTATGGACTTTAACTGTCTCTATGAGCTCCAATTTTTGCAAAAGCCCTAATAAAAATACGTCTCGGATATGATGACCAACATCATAAAATTGTTTGTTTTATGTCTCCACGTTTAACCTTTCAACTCTGTCAAGAAATTATGAGCATTTTGCTGTGCACTTTGTTCAACAGGTATGCATCTGTCCATCTTGTGACCTTGGTTGCCTGAGTTTTGACCTTGATTATGGATATGCCTATGTTAACCATATCTGCTTTATTCTCTAGCTATGGACTCTAACCATAAGTTTTGTAAAAGTCTCAATAAAAAGACTCAATAAAACTAAAAAATAATTACATCCTGTTGCCTCTGGCTCACCTGTGATACTACAATATTTACCATCATAAAGTAGTTGTTTTTGCGTGTAAATATTGGCCAACAATATTGACTCTACGTTTTACCTTTCAAAGAAATGATTAGCATTCTGCTGGTGCACTCCGGACAAAAGATATGCATCTTGTTAATATTTTACATATTGTGGTTAGGACTGAAACGGAGATAATCCCTTAATTTTCAGACAGAAACTTACCTGCTTATTTAGAAATCATAATAATATAAATGGGTAGGAATTTTTAAGATATTCATTTATGATTACCTGCTCTATTAGTGTACTGAGTAAAGAGTAATTCATTTATTTTAGATACTAAGCTTTAAGCAGTGTCAGTGCACAGAGAAATAACACAAGGAATACCTAAATAAAAAGACATATGGGGACTTTCAGGTGATGTCTTTGTAATTACTAACCAGGCCTGTAGATGTTAACATTGTTATTTAATAACAACAAAATTATGGTAAAGCTAATTGAAAATACTTATATAGGTGCCTAGGCTACCAAAAATGTATTTCAAACCATTCATCCCACAGTGCTAGTTCCTGTTGCTTCATACTAGCCTGATCTTTAGGAAGAACGGATCTTTTTTACCTACTAAAAATGCATGACTACCCAAGCATGACTGATTAAAGTTGTTTAGGTTTATGCTCTGTAAACATTTCCCACCAAACTTATGGTCAGTTACCAAACATCCGGGTTCCTGAAAGAAACCCAACTCCTCTTTTCAAAGCTTCGCATGGCACTGTTGCATCAGGAGAAAATGCAGGAACAAAGCACAAGGGATGGTGCCTTGTTGCTCTTAATAAACCCAAAACAAAGAAGTGGAATTACAGTGCAGTTTCTCTCAAATTTTCTGATAAAAGGTATTAAAAAAGTGTTATTGGACTCCTTCAAGGATGTCTATTGAGTTGCCAAGGGGAGGGGGTTGATTGCTTAATCCTAAATTCATTTCCTCATGCTATTCAAATTAGGGGACTGGGTCTGGTTATAAAAGGCATAGCAAGAAGGAGTCCTTCACACTCATAATGCATGTGTGGTGGTTACAGGGTAAGAACATGGCTCAGCATGGGATACTTTTAGGGATTTTAGTGTTTATCTCAGGTAAGTTCTTCTCACAGCTGCTCACTGTGATTTTATAACTACAAAGTGGAGGTCCCACATATTGAGTCACTAAAATTACATTATTTTAATGTCGCACTTTAAATGTTGATTTAAATAATTTCTTCCAGGTCAGTTTAGCTCTGTCTCAACCGAAAGGCCAAGTAAGTAGCTGTGTGGTACTAATTTTTATTAAAATCCAGAAGTGTTCATGATTAATAAGGCAATTTTTTGTCTGTCTTGAAATAGTTTTACATTGTAGTCATCCCTCTATTTAATTTGAAATATTGATAATATATTTTAGGTTTGTCATTCCAGCTTTTGACTGATCTGCAATTCTCTTTTTTCAGAAGTGTGCAAAACCTTCGGCAGTGGGGTCATACAGACTTTCAATGAGAGCATGTTCCATGTGAAATCCACATGCCCTGTAATACTGACCCACTTCTCCCATGCGGGAGTCGACTGTTTTATCTCAGTGCAGCGGGAGCCAACTGGATTTATGAAGAGAGTCGAGATCTTGGTGAATAAAGTTGCTACCATCATTCAGAATGGCACTCTCACTGTGGAAGGAAACAGGTATCTGTTCACTCAGCCTCTCACACAACATCTGGAATAAAAACAAGAATGTGATATTATTGCATCTCAGTCTAACTGAATGTTAATCATTACAAGCGATTAGATTTATTGGATTTACAATTGATGATTTTTAGTTAGAACTGAGTCACCATTGTACTTGAGAACTTTACTTAATGCATGAAATTACTTGTGCTACTGTAGTTAATGATTCTACTAGTTTACAGGATAATGGCATGCTTATATGTTTTATCAAAGTCTTATCACCTTCTGGTATGCAAATATTAATTTGTTTTTTATCTTGAAACGTTTTCAAATTATATCTACAAAACCTTAAATATATATATATATTTTTATTTTATTTTATTTTGCAGTATCTCTCTACCCTATGACCACACCTATCAGAGTGTGTATAAGTTTGGCATTTACACCAGGCTTAAAAGCAAAGTTCTGCCTCTTTCTGTCACCTGGTACAGTTTACCTGAGGGTGTCACTTCACTTTGGGTTAGTACAACAAACACAGCAAGGTCTTTTTTAGTATCCCCATACAACCTCCAATAGAACACATTATAATGAAATTTGATCAATGGAAAACAAACTTTAAAAGTATGTTAAATAAAATTCATGTTGTAACAATAACAGCAAGATATAAAGATTTCAAAAACAAAATAATTTTTTATTTGAGTTATTTTGCTATTGTATAATTCTTAGTGTGATT
>JAOUQW010000014.1:4916224-4933205 GCA_028565825.1 Olivaichthys viedmensis
GAACAACGTGTATAATTTATTCAAGCAGATGTTTTTATAATGAAAACTTTGTTCTTAATTAAACTTTGAATTATTAATGTTTAGAAATGTGAGTTTTGATGAATATGATGGATTGCATCTGAAACATTCTCACATTGTAAGTCCATTTTGAATGAATAATTTCAGGCCGCACCTGAAAAATCGAGAGCCTATGAAGGAAGAACAACTGAGAGAGAAAAACGAAGGCGGCCTAAGTTCCTCAAGTGAGGAGTGGATCTTACAAGAGAATAGCTTTATGCTGCCTGATAACATAACGCCCATTTTTATACCATGACTATAACACATCAACAACAGCATGTAATACAGTTTATTTTAGGTATAATTTATACTTTTATTTCTACATGTACTGTAGCTTACATGTTCTCACATGTTCTCTTTACTTTGGGTGTTGCATGAATTTCGTGAATATGGGTAGAACAGTATAACGTCTTAATAATATTGGAGAAATGTATTCTTAAAGCAATCTTTCATACATTGCGAACCTTAAAATATTTTGAATTATTTTAAGTGTTACTCTTTCCTGTTCTGGCAAAGAATCATATTATAGACAATGATAAGATAGAATTGTGATTGATTTATTTTTTGTTGATTGTATGTCTTGCGTCACTGACAATCAAGTTAAGCTTTATTAAATAGAAAGACAAAATGCATTGTACGGTACTGTATTTAAGTTCTTATGCTTTTACTCTCTACAAATCTGCAGTAATACCTGAGTGAGCAGAAAAGGAACATGCTCGGCCTGCAGAACCACATATGTACACATACAGACAGCATAAGAATAGGAAGGGATTGTAGCTGGGCGGTAATCTTCCACATACCTACACATAAAAGCTCACACATCCAGATGGACCATAGTCACATAGATAAGTTTACACACTCAGTTGAGCTATGGTCCTTAGACGTAATGATAGTCTAAATAAGAGACTTTTTTTTTTTCCACACTCATTAATAGACAATAACAGCATTGGAGTCTTATACTTATTTTACCATACACACATTTGTTTTTCTTACTCATATTGAGCCTTTTGCAGTGTGCACATTTCCTGTCTTTCTGCTATACTTACTGTGTTGTAAGGCTAACTCTGACTATAAGGGTGAAGGTTTTCACAGGAACACTTCAAAACACAGGAACAGGGTCTTTTAAATCCTGTTGCAATAGCGGCCAGCGCATTTTTTCAAACTTCACTTTACTGAAGTTTTCTACCATGGCTATGCATTTTGTTCACAAATCTTTTCTTATATTTTAGATTATTAGACTGAACTATTTCTGAATTTCGACGGTCTTCGCGGTTTTCTAATGTATATTACATTTCAGTTTTTTAAGTTGTAAAAAAAAAAAGGGATTGTTTTGTACTCTTCCGATTTCACTTGTATTCATGCATGAAATCAGCCAAACATTGATCCTTACATAATTCTAAAAAGATTTACTAACAGTACATAGTAAATGAATACAGCGTCTGTAATAAATTGCTTAATATCCAGTTGTTAAGCACTGAGAGTTGTGTTGATTCAGTGATTATCCAAGGCCTTATAGTAGGCCCTAATATCTGTGTTGCAAAATTCAGGTGGGTGCCAACGGATTCCTCTTCTCAATGGAAGTGAATATAATTTTTATGTCAGTGTCAGGTGTTATTTAACTTTAGTTGCATAATAATAAGCAAAGGAATTAATGAACGTTATATTTTCTTAACATTTTCCCAATTAATGACAAACCAGCCCAAGCACATTTCCCCCTGCACAATCTAACCAAAAGCAGCCCAACTGGGAGGGAACCCGTCCAGTCTGGCAACATCGATTTATGGTCCCCAAATAGTGCCACTGACATTGCGTGACTATTCTTAAAACTTTAGTGCAGGCACATTTCAACAATTTAATCTTTGCTAAATCTCGCCCTTAAAACTGAATGACCAATCATAGCTTAGCAAATGTAACTTAGCACAGAATTTTTTGTTGTATTGCTTCACAATTACTACGAATTTCACATGGCAATATTACTGCTCTCACAATACTCAAATATTTTGTTATTACTTTTCCTTTACACAGCCCACAGACCATACTATCAAATAATAATAGGCCGGCATTTGTTCAATAAACCACAATATGAATGTTTTAATGGGTAAAACTGTGAACTGTGAACTTACTCTACCATTGAATTGAAAGGAATAGTTTATAAAGAGATGTATAATGCAGTAGGCCTATGCTCTGATTCTTTATTTGGTTCCCAAAAATAGTTAAATGCTACGAAGTGTCAGAACGTCTTGTGAACAGTTTAAGAAAAAACTTCAAAAACAAAGACTCTCAATGAAGATGTCGACAGAGGAAAAGAGTAAAGTTGTTCTGTTTTATTGCCTCGTTATTTCACGGGCTGGAATTGATATTGAAGCTGCACTGCAAAAACACAAAGACAATTACCACGGTATGTTTTATGTCATTGATCATTTCTCATATATCTAAATGACGTGCTTGTTTACTAAGAAATTGGTTTCTTTAACTATTTAAGAATTAATGTTTACAGATAAATATACTGCTCTAGTGGTGCTCCATCACACATTTGACCCAGAGAGCTTTGTACTAGACAACAGCAGGGCTGTAAGCAGAGAAAAAAACTGTCATTGTTGACTGTCTGTTTAATGAGGATCAGGGACTGCTGAAGGGTCATAAGAATAATGAAGCTATAAAAAAGGTTGCAGACTGGCTCAAATATGTGGTATGTATCTTCATTGTAGAGTATTTAAGTTCCCAACCTGAAGTACGGTTTATTACCTCTCTATTTGCTCAGTAGTATTGTACTGGTATTCAATTCCTTTCATTAGTAACAACAGAGAATTAGGAGTTGAAGTTGCCGACTACATTTCACAGAAAAGAACAAGGCAAAAAGTGACAGGAAAAAAAGTAAGTCATAAAACATAAAGAAATGTATAACATGTGTCATTGACCTCAATCAACATATTGTTGCTGCTGTACTGAAACCTGCAAAACGATGACTTTTCGTAAAATTGTGGAAATTTAGACATTTGGATGAAATGCTTTTGTTTTTGAGATGTTTTTGTATTGAAGATTTTGTTCTCGGCAACTTGAATTCTAAATCTTTATAAATCAATCTTAATGAATTTTGATTGATATTAAAGAATGAAACTGAAATATAAACCTGATAGAATTGAATGCGAGTGTGTTGCCCCCTTAAATTTACAACAACAACAAAAAATTAATATACAATATTTGCCAGGATATTGGATAAGAACTGGATAACAATTCAAAAATAAATATCAGCTCTTTCTCTTTTCTCCCCGTTGATCAGACTGTCAGAGTTTGGACAGGGTTTGGATACAAACGCTGGGTTTTATTGAACTTTACAAAACAGACAAATCCAAAGGGTTAGGCATGCAAAGGTCAGGCGATTGGCAAACAGGATCACAGGAGCAAAGACAGAATCAGAAACAATAACAGAGTCAAATGAGAATGTCGAGATTGTTGATGAACCGGCTTGGTACTGTCCCACGTCAAACTAGGCGTGAGACTTCTGGAGGTGTGTGGAATGTCCGGGTATTTAAAAGCATGGGGTGATTATGAACAGGAATGGCTGGTTAGAAGTTCTGTAATCTGGAACGAAGAAGTGGGTCATGTGATTGATCATGTGATGGTGTTTGTAGTTTGTGATCGGGCTGAGGATTCTGAGAAACGGAGTTTGTGTTTGAAGACGTGACACAGACAAATATACTACCTGGCGGGAAAAAAAATTTGACTCTCTTATTTCAGAGCTCTTTTTACATTTGCATTGTTTAAACCCCCCCCCCACTGTATTTTAGCACATAATAATTGCAACAGTTGCACTAACCCATTTTTTGTTGTGTGTGAATAATGTATGGGCAATCAGCCTAATATACTTGTTTAAGTATATTATATTACATATTATATATATATATATATATATATATATATGTAATATTATAATATGACATATTATATATATATATATATATATTATACGTAATATATACTGTAGCACACAAATTGTAGAACAGTTTTGAAGACATTTTAGTTCATCAAAATAGATCAGCCTCAATGTTTGATGGGATTTATTAACACAAAGAAGAGCAAAAACTTGTAAAAGTACAACAATATACAAAAAGATAATGTGTAGGTGAAATAATGAAAAATCAATCAGTTTATATAGTTAACTTCATCATAAACAGAAGACAATTATAATAATTATTAGTTATTTTAAAGAAAAGGAGAATCTTTATAAAGACAGTCCACACAGGTTTTTGATAAAGGAGCCATATATAGAAAGAGTAAACCTTTGTGAAATATAAAATATGACTTTGTAAATATATTAGTAAGTTAGATAGATATTAATATGAAGGATAAATTAACTTCTTAAATAGAGCTCATATATAAGCTGCTTGTGACGCGCGTGGCTGAGCACGGGACATAGCGTGGCGGTCGCCATGGCGACGGCCGCCGCGTGCGCGGCCGCGTACCTGTGTTATGTTTCCTTGTCTGCGTCACGTGAGTGTCGAGGAACACATGTTAAATGTTCCTCGCTGTTCCTTGTTCGTCCTTTGATTTCTAAGTGTTTAAATTCCCGCCTGTGTCCGTCCCGTATTGTCTCCTGTTGTTTGTGTGTTTACTACGCCTGTCACGGCGAGCTTAAGTTCAGTGTTTTGACCTGTTTCTGAGCACAAATAAAATATGTTGTTCCGAGAAAGCGGCTTTGTAATTGTGTCCGCACCCCCGCATCTACGCCGGCTGTTCGTGACAGTCTTAAAATTTAATTATTCTATGTCACATTAATAAGGCTATTACATTAGTAGGCTGGCTAGCTACCTAATTGCTTCATATGGGTTTTTTTCTGCACTTTTGCCCGCCAAGCCCATCATTGAATCTCACCATCTACCTTGAATTTATTAATTTTTTTACAATTCAACCACTGGTGACAGGAAATACCTCTCTATATTACGAGGTGGCTGTATTTTGTATTTGTAATCTTCCATTTTACCCTCTGGGGGAACCCTTAAAGGTTCTATGTAGAACCCTATAGCAGAGTGTTTCCCTATGAGAGAAAGTTCCAAGCAGAACACTTTAAGAAGTATAAACCTTAAATATCCCAAAAACTTTTGAAGAACCCTTTGTTCTAAGAGTGCACCAGTGACATACTATTTAGTTCAGTAGTATGCTGTTTGGGACGAAGCCAAACAAACTGTCCTAGCTACCACTGGAATTTAAATGCTCTGCTTGGCCATTTAATTGCAAAAATATAGCTAGCTACAGCAAATGAGAAGACGTTGAGAGATGAGACTCTGTGTGTGCCATCTTGACAGTGTTATTGACTTTGCTTTGCTTTGCAATTTAACATCCTCAGTTGGCGCTGACAAGGGCCGACTATTGCGAATGGTGCAGGACACACCACAGAAACTACGTCCAACAGTCAATCACAGATACTTGACCAATGGCAGTCGACTTGGTGTGTCAGGGCCAAGGAAGTAGTAAGTGCGTTGATTAGCAACACACCCAAGCAAGCATGGGAAGTCCACTAAATGAAGTGAAGTGGGTGAGTTTCCTACAGCATGACGGATGAGAAAGCAGTGGCCACGGTTACTGGAAGATGATGAGCACAGTGTGGCAATCAGATGTTAATGAGCATTGGAACTGTGACCTCTGGGGGTGATCATTGACATTTGATGGCCTCAGCATGCACATCATCTTCCAGTAAGCGTGGCAACTTTTCTTATATCAGACTGTTCTAGGAAGCTACAGTTAATTTACTGGACTTCCCATGCTCGCTTGGGTTCTCCCATAATCCCAAACATTATGTTGTGAAACTGGGAAACACCTGCCTACAGAACATTCACTCACACACACACACACAAACACACACACATTTTTATCCCCAACAAACGTCTGCAAGTGTGTGGCGCAGCACCACAGTTTCCGGAGACTTTCGCTGCCAGGTAGTGACCGTGCTTTCAGCTCTAGCAGTCAGGTGCTACAAATCTCTCTCCGCTTTCATCTCCGAATAAGCTCTGATCTTACCACAAATGTGAGTCACTCTCTTTACTCTTTTCCCTGCCTCATCATCACTCAAAGAGGAAAGACGGTCACGACAGAGATCTATGGAGATGAGTGGGTCAGGGGAAACAGAGAGGAGGAGTTTAAGAGCTGAGGATAACAATCGCATTGGGGGGAAGAAATAAGAAAAGGAGATTAAGTGTGATATGAAGAGAGGAGAGAAGAAAGGAGACGATGAAAAGGGGATGAAAATAGAGGAACAGAACGAGATGGACCAAGAGAAAAGCAGCTCTGCTGAGAGATTTTGTTGGATCAGAAATGCAAGGCTGATCCAGACAGCGCTTGTGCAGCAAATAGGGAGGGGCTCTCCATTAAAGGAGTGGGAGAGCCCTGCTGCTGTGTGTGCCGCGCCTCCTCACTGTGTGTGTGTGTGTTTGTGTGCATGCTTGAGAGAGTGAGAAAGATGGAGAGAGAGAGAGAGAAAGGGAAGACTCGACACCCCCAGAATCCCCTGCAGAAACGCTCTGTGCATGTTAAACAGAAGACACCATCTTCCTGCTCTCTCTCCCTCCTTCTGTCTCTCTTTCTTATGTCTGCTAAAACCATACAGAAAGACGAAAAGAATATGGAGGAGAAAATGGCGAGGTGATGGAGGACAGACAGCAATGCACTTGGGGGTGGTGTGAGGGGGTGGGGGTGGGGGGTTAGTTGCTGCAGCACAACAACCTGAATAATTCATGGTCTGTCTAAAAGTGCACTCCCAGACAGAGAGAGAGCGGGAGAGGCAGCGAGCGGGAGTGATTTTGGTAGGCGTGGACCCTCTATACCTCACCTCTCCAGTCACGTTCAGACTGTCTGCAGACGCACACGGGAAACATCCAGCCTGTCTGTGCCTAAACACACCAAATCCAACACACAGACACACCTATTAACCTACAGCTTCCACTTCATGATTTCTCCCCTCACATTTAGGAAGTGCTACCAATGATCTAGATCAAACATCAGTCACATGTACAAAGAATATCTGAAAAAGACAGTAAGAAAGAGACATGGAGATGTGTTTAAGCAAATGCATATTTAAACTCCCATATAGGTCTCCTTTTCCCAGAGACACACAAGCTTTGTATTTGACCAGCAGGCATGCTGGAAGGAGCCATTATTAATTCCATTGGTATTAAAGCACCATGGTGGCTTGATGGAATATGAAATACCCCTGTAGGTGGGAATGGAATGGTTGAGTAGCTCACTGGAAAGCCATAGGCAAAGGTTTTCCATTACAGAAAAAACCCTCAGACTCACAATGCCTGGGTTTGGATTAGGGCTGCACAATATGTAGTTTGTGCATCGTTATTGTAGTATTAGTCTTTTCAATACTGACATCACAGAAGCCTGCAATATGCAAACCACAAAACCTTTCAGAGGCTCCAGATAAGTTTTCTGTGGGTGTGTTAATAAGCCTTAGCATTGTCGTGATCCAAGAAAATAATGCAAGCCAGTTTTTAAAGGGGGTATCAGTGGTTTTTGGGAACACTTTTTGTAATATTTGGCAAAGTTCTTCTGACATTCTATCAGCTGTCAATCAAATATCTTCTCAGAGGAAAAAACTCCAACTGAGATCCATCTAATCAGGACAAGGCGGCATCAGTACTTGCCGGTCAATTATGCTGCCTATCAATTCAGAAAGCATCTGTTTTGGGGGCTTTGGAGGAAATGCTGAAGGTAATCAAAGTAGCTAGTTTCAGATAACTTCTGAAAATTATTCTAACATTTAACATTCTTGCCACATGTTACAAACCTCATTCAGTCATGCAGTTTTCTCTTGTACAATATCCAGAGGATTTGACTACTTCTCTTCAAGAGGCCACTCAGGTGACTGTATAGTCGTCATCTCGAGACTTGACTACTACAATTGGCTTCTGGCTGGTCTTCCAGAATGCAGGAGGCCGACTTGTCTTCAGTCTTCCTAATGGTCAATGATGGCAGTGGTCAAATCCTGCACCGTACCTCTAGCCCTTTGATCCACAAATACGGCTCGGCCTAACCTGCCACCCTTCAATGCAGATGGAAGGCAAGCATCTGACCTACCATACTTTAATACACGAAAAGCAAGCAACACAAATGTTCGCCGTACTGGCATCCAGGTAGTGGACTTTGCCTGGCAGTCCAAAAGCTAAGTCCCTTGCTGTCTTCAAACACAGACTGAAGACCCATCAGTAAGTAATACATATAATAATACATATCACTTACTTGTTTATAAGCACTGACTCTTGTTTCTGGCAGTGGCTTAGCTTGTTGGTATCTTTGAGTCAGGCCAATCTACACTAGCATATAAGGATATTCTTTCCAAGTAGACAGCCAAGTACTTCTGTAAGTCACTCTGGATAAGAGCATCTACCAAATGCCATGACTGCAAATGTAAATGTAGACTAAACATATCTAATTCTAGAGATCTGTAATTCAATCAGCCCTCCACCATGTTTATATTTCTCTCAGCTCAATGTAGTGCCAGAAATGTTCCCCTTAATGAGTGAGTGTGTTTTAAGTGAAACATCACACATTGAGCTGCACACGTGTTGTACATGTGACAAATTGCTCACAGAAGAGCATTTAATAAGCTCTTAGTGATAGTAGATGTGTGAAAGAGAGTAAAAGGTTATAAGAGATGCACAGAGAGAGAGAGAGAGAGAGAGAGAGAGAGAGAGAGAGATGGAAGGAGGGTTAAAACTCCTCTCCCAGTTCATCCAGAATTGCATCCAGTTGAGTCACAAAGCTCCGTAAGGTTTCCTGGAATGCTCGCAGCCAGACGTTAACAGACCGCGATGGTGACATTCCATGAGTGTCCTGGTCACGTTTCCATTCCAACCATCCCAACCAAGAAAGGATATGCTCCCTGTCTCTTTCCCTCTCTCTATTTGTTTAGACCCACACACAGACTGAATCACAGCTGACCAAATAGGACTGGAGAGATAAGACTGTTCCCCTAACCATTTTCGCTTTATCAGCAAAACAACAGATGGGACTCATCATATATCTTTGTAAAAAATTATACATTCCTTTCCACTCTGTAGAAAAATAGGAGGAAAGTGGGCAAGCCCCTTCTGCGACACACTCACACACTTGGGAAATGGGAACATCATGATGTACTAGAGTCCTGCACTGAGCTCTGACACCAAATGTGATGTTCAACCTCTTTGACTTGCAGTGGGAGAAGCTCTCTCTCTTCCACTCTCTCTCTCTCTGTCTCTCTCTCTCTATAGCAATCTAAATTTCACTCTACCACATCTGTGTAATAGGAATGGGTTGCCCTTTCTGTTTTAGGCCAGAGATGGTGGAACACTTGTTTATGGTATGTTTATGGTCAAATCCTGTTTTGGTAGGAAATTGGGCACAATATATTTGCATTATTCATTTTGGGACCACAGTACACTTTTGCGCAGAGATTTAAGTGTTTCTGCTGAATTTTTGTTTTTGTTTTTTGGGTCAGGCTAATTTTTGTCTAGTGTTACAGCTCCAGTGTACAGGGTTCAATCCTAAACTCCAGTTACTATCTGTATGGAGTTTTGCATGGGTTTCCTTCCACCATCAAAATCATGGAATGGCAACTCTAAATTGTGCCTTTTTGAAGTTCTGCAATGGATTAGCATCCCGCCTTGTGGCCAGTGTTTCCACCATGACCCTGAATTGGATAAGTGATTATAAACAATAAATTAATGAATGATTGTTGTCTTCAAGGAGAAATAGATAAAATATACACCTGTCGAACATGCATTTAAGAATGTATGGTGTATTGCAGATGCATTATGCAACTGATGTGTTCTTGATGTTCTATGATGTTCTTTTACTTAGCAAGGACTGTGTGTTGACTGTGTAGACTGGTGGCTTCTATGGGGTGCAATGGGGCTATATGGGTGTAGTGGATGGGGTGAATTGAAGGGAATTTAAAAAAATAATAATAATCTGATGGATTAAAGGCATTTTAAAAGCCAAAGTCTCTTCCTCTCATGTTCATCCAAAACCACATGTTAACCAACAAAATTATTTTCCAAATTGGAAAAGTATTTGGTCAGTGGCAACCTTTTTGTTGCTTTGTCTCTGAGGAAAAATTGCCCTCCTCTATGTTGTTATGTAACAAAAACGTCTACATACGTACTTTGTTCTATAAGGGTCATTCTGAGAACATTGTGTTCCCTGTCACACACACACACATGTATGTGCAATTAGCTAATACTGGCCTGTGCTCTTTTCCCTGAATTTAGGTCGTACCATGTTAAGTTTTGTTGGGCTATTGTAACCCTTTGTTTTGCACAAAGATTACTTTTTAGTGCCTTCCTGATGACATACAGTCTGCCATTTGTGGTCATTCTTCTCAGGGTTGACAGTGTCATTTAGACTTGACCTCAATTTAGCCTGCAGGACAGAAGCATCAACCCAAAGTGGCATTTACGACAGGCTTTGCTCCTCCCTGCTTATTACTATGGTTTTAAGGGTCACTGAGCCTGGACTAGAGGAGACCGGTTTGATCCAAGACCAGCTTTGGTATAGAAATCGCAAAGCTCTTCACACATCCAGCAGATGGAGGAGGGGGGTTCATTACTCCACCTGACCTTTCCTACTCTCTTCTGTATGATCGACTAAGAATGGACAAGCTCAGCACCTGCATGTCCGTTTTAGCAGCAGAAGCCCAAATATGAGGGTTGACCAAATTACGGGTGATTTCTGCATTATGCATGAAGCTATATGCTTCTGAAAGCAGCAGGTGGTCTGTCAGTAGGAAGCATGGTAATGAACGTGTGATTGACAGCTAATAGTATAGCTTTCACATTCATAAGAAAGCCGACACTGATCTGTCAGTCCATCCAAATGTTTGTCTCGCTGTCAGTTTGAGTATCATTCAGTCATCTTTCTAATGAGCGAGCAGAGATTCTTACCAGCCTACATGCCTCCTATATACTTCTATCAATTTCAACTGTATCAGTGATAGTCTTTAGTCAACTCCATCTGTGAGGTTCTTTTCTCATAAATTAAAAGGTGTCTCCATCTTTGCCCTTTTTGTGTATTTTAAAATGCTTTACAGTTTGGGGAGTTCATTAAAAAAATTCATTACATTCAAAAAAGAGCATTAATTGTAAACATACTGACCACATACTGGGTGCTTACAGTGATTTCAAAATGATGTCATGTGTTACGGTCAACCCCGACACCACTGACAATACCACCGCCAGAGGTCGCGATCTCCTGAATACTAGTTCTTCCGGTTCATCGGTTCACTCACACATTTCCGGGACACGTATACACACAAACAATATAAATACACACATACGTACAAGGACACTTTGCGAAGTTTTGCCAATACCTATGGTTGACATTACCGAGCATTTTCCTATCTGGTCATCTGGTTTCGATCTGTTTCTGTTTAAGGATTACCAACATTGCTTTAGCCCTGTGGATACTTCCGTCTGTGTTGTTGTTTCTCCGGTATTTGGATTATTAGCCTGGTTATCGACTACGAACTTGGATTACCCTGTGCTCCTGCACTTGGATCCTACCTTTTGTTTCCTCGTTTATCGTGACAGAAAACTTCACCTTAACATGGATCCAACAGAGCTCGAGGCTCGTCTGCGTCAGCAGGAAAAGAGAATGGATGAAATGCTACAGCTATTGCAGGTAAATTTTCAGCCGCCTAGCGAAGCTTCCGCTAACGCCAAGCCTCAATCTGTGTCTCCGCCAGTGGCAGCTCGACCCGCGAATGTAGAGGCTCCTTTTATCGCACCACCGGAGCGGTATGATGGCTCCCCGGACCAGTGTAAGGGTTTTCCAATGCAATGCTCATTATACATCCAGCACCATCCTGAAATGTTCCGGGTAGAAACCGACAAGGTTCATTTCCTTATTTCACTGCTCACCGGGAAGGCGCGGGACTGGGCTATGGCATTATGGTTTCAGAACAGCAGCATACTCGCCTCTGAGCCACAGTTCCTCGAGCAGTTCCGGGCTGTTTTCGATCACCCGGGTACGGGCAAAGCCGTGGGGTCCCAGCTGTGTGATATTCGTCAGGGCACATGATCTGCATCTGCCTTCGCATTGGAATTCCGCACCCTGGCAGCTGGGAGCGGTTGTGGAGAGCCGGAGCTGCGGACCATGTACCAGCGGGGACTCAACAACGAGCTGCAGAAGGAGCTGTTATGCCGAGAGGAAGCACGGTCCTTGGAGCAGTATATCCAGCTGTCGATGTCGCTGGATAATCTGCTCCGAGAGCAATGTAGGCTGGCTCCCGAGCACCAGGGCGTCCAAGGTGAGTACCGAATTCCGTACACCCTTGGAAAACAGTACTTTCACCATCATGGTTACAATTTCCTGGTCTGATCAAAAGTTTTCTGTTCCAGCCTTGATTGATTCCGGAGCCGCAGGGAACTTTGTCAGCCAGGAGTTAGCCCGGAAGATCTCCCTTCCCACCATCACTCTCACACCAGCTCTCAGGATCACCGCCCTGGACGGCCGGCCCATAGGATCTGGTGGGGTTCATCGCCAGACGACCCCTATCAATCTCCGGGTGGGGATGTGCCACCAGGAGACCCTATCCATACTCGTCCTCCCCTCCAGTGAGGAGCACGTCATCCTGGGATATCCGTGGCTGGCGCTCCACGACCCCGTCATAATATGGAGCAAGGGAGAAATTACACAGTGGAGCCCACATTGTCAAGGACATTGCATTCAACTCCCCTGTTGCACCACCTCCGTGGATACCCCAACGTGATCGTAGCTAAGGCCATTCCACCCCAGTATGCAGACCTAGAGGAGGTATTCAGCAAACAATGGGCTACCCAGCTGCCGCCCCACCGTAGCGGGAATTGCACCATTGACCTCCTCCCGGGCACTACACCACCCTGGGTCTACCCCCTCACAGGGCCCAAACACGCCGCCATGAAGGAATACATCGAGGAGGCGCTCCAACAGGGGTTCATCTGCCCCTCCACCTCACCGGCGGTGGCCAGTTTCTTCATTGTGGGAAAGAAAGGAGTGGGATTACGGCCATGCATAAACTACAGGTCTACAGTCTGAACGCCATCACCGTGAAGAATCGTTATCCCATACTGCTGATCCCAGCGGCGATTGAGCAGCTGCACGGGGCTCGGGTGTTTATCCGACTTGACCTTCGAAGTGCGTACAATCTGATCTGCATCAGGAAGGGCGATTAGTGGAAAACCGCCTTTGTGACCACAAGGGGGCACTATGAACACCTGATAATGCCCTATGGGCTGGCGAATGTGCCCTCTGTGTTCCAAGTGTCCTCTGGGACATGCTGGATAGTGTATTCGACTAACATGGAGGAACATGTGTCCCACGTCTGCGCGGTCCTAAACAGGCTCCGGGAATATCAGCTTTAGGTAAAGTTGGAAAAGTGCGAGTTCCACCAAACCAGCATCTCCTTCCTGGGCTATGAGATCTTCCCCCACGGTGTGGCCATGGATGACACAAAGGTACTGGCAGTGGCTCAGTGGCCTCAACTCCATTGTATCAAGGAGGTACAGAGGTTTTTGGGGTTCGCCAACTTCTCCCGCCGGTTCATCCGTGGATTCAGCTCCATCACCGCCCCCCTCACCCAACTCCTTAAGGGAAAACCATGGACCCTCCTCTGGACCCCGGAGGCCTCCTGGGCATTTGAGCTCCTGAAGAGCAGGTTCAGCACGGTGCCGCTCTTATGCCACCTGGACCCTGAGGTGCTGTTCGTGGTGGAGGTCGACGCGTCGGAGACGCGGGTAGGGGTGATATTGTCCCAGAGGGTGGGGTCCCCTCCACGCCTACACCCTTGTGCCTACTACCACAAGTTAACTCCCACAGAACGTAATTACGACGTGGGCAACAGGGAGTTACTAGCCATCAAACTCGCGGTTGAGGAATGGAGGCACTGGCTGGAGGGGGCCAAACACCCTTTCTTGGTGTTGACGGATCATAGGAATCTGGAATATGTAAGGGTGGCTAAGAGTCTCAATCCGCGGCAGGCGCGCTGGGCTCTTTTCTTCACCCGGTTTGATTTCACACTGACCTACAGACCGGGGACGAAAAACATCAAGGCCGATGCCCTGTCGCGGCGGTACAAGGGAGAGGCTGTACCACAAGATCCAGAACCCATTCTTGGCCCGGCTCGCATCATGGCTCCCATTCAATGGGATATTATGGGAGAAATCCATCAGGCCAGTACAACTGACCCTACACTTCCTGGATGTCCACACGGAAAAGTATATGTTCCCTCTACTCTCCAATTGTGGGTTATACAATGGGTCCATACCTCCCAGGCATCCGGTCACCCCAGGCTCGGACGCACCGCCACACTAGACAGCAACGCATTTTGGTGGCCCTCCATGCACCAGGACATCAGGAGCTACGTTGCCGCCTGTTCCACTTGCACCTGATCTAAGGCAGAGAGGCAACGACCATCAGGACTCTTGGAGCCCTTGCCGATTCCCCAACGGCCCTGGTCCCACATAGCCACACTACTGTCCTGGTGGTGGTCGAGCGCTTCTCCAAGGCATGCAGGCTTATTCTTCTCCCCAAGCTCCCCTCCGCATTCGAGACCGCGGAGCTGATCTTTGAGCATGTGTTCCGAAATTATCATTGGTCCTTTCACTATCACACGCCAAATCATTCCTGTCACAGACTTCAATTACCCTCAAATTACCGCATACACCCCACGTTTCATGTCTCCCTGTTAAAACCTTGTTCCTCTCACATGCAGGGCGGGAGTGCCGTGGACAAACCCCCTCCGCCACTCGAGATTGAGGGCCGGCCGGCCTGCACCGTCCGAACTACTGCAGTACTGCAGTACCTGGTGGACTGGGAGGGGTACGGTCCGGAGGAACGCTTTAGCCCTGTGGATACTTCCGCCTGTGTTGTTGTTTCTCCGGTATTTGGATTATTAGCCTGGTTATCGACTACGAACTTGGATTACCCTGTGTTCTTAATAAATTGGCTTCTGCACTTGGATCCGACCTTTTGTTTCCTGGTTTATCGTGACATCTGGTATCAGGCAAACACTTTAAGAGTGAAAGTTCTGAACGTTCTGATTTCTGGGGGCCTGCTGGCGGAGTTCCCACATCAGGTCACCACAGATCAGCACAGTTTCCTGGGCCTGGAAGCTGCAGATCTTGTCATGAAGATTAATTTAACACTAAACTTAACCCCAAGATAAGCTTAACCCCCAAGTCTAACTTAACCATATACATAGAAATAAATATGATATTACTATCATTGTGGTGACATTTTGGGAAATTTTGTCCTGCAAAGATGTAAATACAAGGACACACACACACAGGGTTTTTCTCTCTCACCTTCACCAAGCTGGTCCATCAGTTTAACCATGCTTTGGCCAGCTTCGCCAAGCTGGTCCACCAGTTTAATCATGCTTTGACCAGCTTCGTCAAGCTGGTCCACCAGTTTAACCATGCTTACCAGTTTAACCATGCTTTGACCACTTTCAGCAAGCTGGTACACCAGCTCATAACCAGCTTCACCAAGCTGGAGTACCAGTTCAACCAGTTCAGGATCCAAGCTGGTCTAAGTTGGAATTTCTAGCAGGGTTATAATGTTATTCACTTTCTAGTTCCTGGTTTTAATTACCTAGTATCATAACTAGCCTAACATTAGCTAGCTTGTAAGCGAACTTGGCTAAAATAAAGTCAAATAGCTACTGCTGGAGAGGTAACATTAGCTAAAGTAACTAGCGCACTGCTACGTTTAGGTAGTTGCAAAGCTTAGCTAATATGCTGTTGTGTAATTAAAATCAGCATTTGATGCTAAGCAGTATGCCAAGTGGTATAAGTAAAACATAAAGACAGTGTTTTACATCATCATACAGCTTTGGCTGATCAGATTTAATTTAAGATCCACCCATCACTTGGCAAAATCAGGGTTTAAACTGAAATAGCTCCTTTCTCCCTATGTAGTGCACTATATATGACTTGAAATTAATGGGTTTAACATCTTTTATCATCACTATATATCAAATAGAGAGCCATTTCGGATTAACCAATTCAATTATACAAGCCCTTCTGTTTTATTGCTTTATTTATTTATTTATTCATTTATTTTTTTTATTTTTTTAATCTGTACTGTGTGACCAATGCTACACTATATGGCTAAAAGTATGTGGATACCTGACCATCACACCTATATGTGTCCCGGTCAACCCCGACACCACCGACAATACCACCCCGCACCGCCAGAGGTCTCGATCTCCTGAATACTAGTACTTCTGGTTCATCAGTTCACTCACACATTTCCGGGACATATATATACACACAAACAATATAAATACACATATACGTACAAGGACACTTTGTGAAGTTTTGCTGATCCTTATGGAAGTCATCACTGAGCGTTTTCTGGTTAGATCCTTTGGTTTTGAACTCTACGTCTTTTGTTTCGCCCTTCAGATACCTCTGCCTGTGTGTTTGTTTATCTGGTTATTGATCTATGCGCCTGTACTACGACAACAATTTGGATTTTCCCTGTTTGCTGTAATAAAGAATTCTGCAATTGGATCCGTAACGTGTTTCGTCTGGTCAATCGTGACAATATGAGCTTGTTGGAAATCCCATTCCAAATTCATGGGCATTGATATGGAGTTTTAAGCCCCCCCTTTGTGGCTACATCAGCCTCTACTCTTCTGGGAAGGCTTTCCACAAGATGTTGGAGTGTGTCTGTGGGAATCTGTGCCCATTTGTCAGGCGATACAAGAACACCACAACCAGGATCTAAGTGCAACACGTTTATTTCCAAAGGGTAATCCAATATCAAGGTCAAGGTACATGCAAAAGTCCGGTAGCCAGGTAGTTCAATCCGCGAGTAGAAGTACGAGATAATCCAAGTAGCAGTAGTCGAGGGACGGAAGAGGGTCGAAACCAGAAAGACAATAGGGTAAACGCTCGGGATTGAC
>JAOUQW010000014.1:4952469-4962596 GCA_028565825.1 Olivaichthys viedmensis
TCGTGCGTGTTTGAGTGCCTTACGTTTAAAACCCAACTTCCGGTAAGCCGCCGCCACCTCTACATCTCTACACCACATGGTAATGATGGGATCTTGGGCAATAACTGAAGCTTGGAAATTTCACAACTCCTCCTAGCTAATTTACTATATGTTCACAACTTTCCAATCTGTGCTCAGTGACCATGTTTTTGCAGTCCACCACCTCCCCTGTCTCGTCCTCCTTCTTCTTTAAATTATTTATTTATTCATGTTTCTTTTCGATCTTTACTCTTACCCACAAGTTAGCCGTGGGCTGCACTCACAAATTACTTATTAAAAGCGCCACGTAAGCTAAATGTGTTGAATACAGTTAAACATTGACACAAGTATGTGTTTTGTAGTACAGACTGGTCTTGTGGAAAAAAATTCTCTCACCTGTGTGTGGTCCTGGTAATCGGGCAACACCCCAAGCCTTCATTGTCCCTTTCATCTGGTAACCTGAACCCAATTAAACATGAGCATTAAAGAGCATTAATGTAAGACAACATAGTGTAATGTTCAAAAATATTTGTTTTCTGTCTTGTGTAGTCATTTGCAGAAATGGCTTTGGTATGTGTTACAAATCAGAGGCATCAAAACTGGCTTGTCTGCATATTTTGGTCATTAAACATCACTGGATGTTTAATAAGTGTTTAAAAAGATTTCACATTTATTATTCATCATTCTTTTTGCTAGCTTGCAGAGCTGCTATTATGCTCTCGTCAACACATGAGAGAAAGATATGACAGCATATATAATATTTATGGAACAGTAATACTTTAGACACCGAAGATGCAGTATAATTAATTGGCATTTAATGCAGACCACTAGTGTTGTTTTTTGAAGGATACCTAGCGTTAGCGTGAGCCATCATTCCCCAGAGCGCTAACATTACCATTATCAACTAAAGTGTCACTACAGACCTCATGTCACAAAATGCATTTCTGTATTTTCAATGTTTTATTTTGATACATTTTTCATTTGCAGCATTTTGTAGTTTCTTTTGATACATTCACATTTGAAGTATTTTTGTATGATGTATGAAAATAGTTTCTGGTGTATGAAGTTGATGCTGACAAATACAAAGAAACCTTATTCCAGCAATGCTTTTGTCTTTATATTGTTGTATTACACGAGTATAGACGTACATCTAACTTACCGATCATCACAATGGCTGTCACAACAGCAGCCACTGCAACAGCTGTAGTCAGTGTCATCGCTGGCACTACATACATGAGCTGCCATTCACTGTCACGACCTGTGGGCTTGGAGAAGGAACGTGCTTCATGGAGAAAAGACAAAGGCACGTAAGCATACATGTGACAGTTCACATACACTTCTGAACACTCATTTTTTGCACACCTTAGGAAGGAAGTAAATCTGAGAAAAAAGACTCATTATATTCTTGTTGTAACATGTTTGCCTTGGGGCTTCTAGAGGGCACCTTTTATGAGACCTTGGACACTTTGCCGAGGTGATCTCACATATTGTCAAAATTATGTTCTTAGACAAGTTGCGTCTTGCTCTGTAATTCATTCTTTAAAGTGTTTCCCATTCTAAAATTCCTAGATGATATTGTGTGTTGCATGAAATCAGGGTGTTTTTGAAGTGTGAAATTGTAAGAAAGTGTAAAAATGGTTTTGCATTTCATTCACTAATGAAAGCATTTATCATCAGGTGAACTCTTCAGTTCAGAAATATTCGTCTGGCGGAATAAATAAGAAGGCTTGAGACGAGTGTTTAGGATTAGAACTTACAGCACGGGGGCTGGCAATAGAGAGTGGTGACTCCATACTTCACATCCACACGCTTTACCTGGGTGAACAGATGATTTAATTAGCACCATCAATTTTTTGGACACTGAAAATGGACACATGAGCACTCGTCTTGTTTACCTTGATGCAGTGACTTGACGCACAGAGATCCATGTCCAGATTGGGCTGCACAGACTTAAATTTCTCCTGTAGAAGCAGCAGACACTGGTTGAGCAAATTGTATGGGTGTTTTTTCACTGGCACATTAAAAAACAAGAACTGGCCCAAACAGGAACCAGTGGGGTACTTGTTCACTTTCCACCAACTTAAACAGTGATGACAGTAAAAGTTGTTAAGTTCAGTGTGGAAGTAGTGCTTGGATTAACATTGTTCCTTTGTCTGATTGTCTGTTTAGTTAACCACCTTATATTGGCTGCAACTACCAGAGGAAATATCTGCACTATGACGAAATTGAAAGGATTTTAACTTCAACCCATTGTTGACAAAAATATGATGAAACGAAAATAATATTTAAAGAACGCCATCAATTCATTCAAAATCTCAGTAAAGTTCGCACCCCATATGATCACAAAATGATTTTTGTTGTTCATGCTGCCTACGTGCCTTAGGAGTGATTGTTACTTTTGACAGCACAAATAGCACCAACAAACCAGATTATTATATTTTTTTAAATCTGTGTTTCTTTATTCCGTGTTTGTCTGTGTTGTGTGATGCGGTATGCATAAACTATCAGCAACGAACAGTCCTGCCAATCCCACCCTGAGCACCATAAGGTTTCTGTTCATACCAATCTTGAGCAGATACCAAAAACCATACAACTGGAATCTTAGGTACTGAATTGTTGGCCGATGGGAGAAGCACAACTCCAGTTTTCTAGTGTCAAAAGTTCTGGTACTTTGTACAGTTGTAAAAAGGCCTTTAAAGCTTCAGCACCCCACCTCTACCACTTCAAAAGCTTCAAATATGTTGTTCTCCAACATGTTCTAAAGAATAATCATGGGATGGGATCTTTGACTGGTGAATTATACATTCATGCTCGATGACTCTTTGCCTCATATAGACACTGCTGTGACAGTTACTGTCAATATGCCAGCTGACAATGGAAAGGTTTTATAGAGGATATGTTTTTGCTGCACAACAGTTCCTCTTTGAAAATCTCAAAATGCTGTCGTGCACATAGCCATCAAAAAACGAAACAACTTAGAGTTATAATTTGCTGACAGTTTCCTTCCTGTCAGTATGACACAAAAATCTATCATATTTGATAAATTTATCATATTTATCACATGTAGCATGCCGCTAGCACAAATAAATATGTGTTCATAGTGTTGTAAATGATGCCAGATGTTATGCTGTTTAACAGCTGCAATGAAATAACTAACAATTTTACATGTTTTTTTTTTCGTCACATTTTGACACTTATCGTAAAAACTATGGTTTAGGAGAAAAATAAGTTATCTTAATTGTTATCATGTGCTCATTATGTCGACACTATGCTGCATTTATCATGGTTTAATCAGTATCTGTCTCTATAAAGTGAATAAGTAACTTTTGGTTGTCAAACCTTTTGAAAGCGAAGGTGTGGTAAAGAGCTTTAGATAGATACATTTTTCTGTGTATGAAAGAAATACACAACCAGGAGCCCACTTAGAGCCTACAACCACAACTAATAGGACGGTGTATTTTCATGCACTTCAGTTATATATGATTACATGTAGATTTTAGTTTACAAAGATAAAAAGCTTCCCTATCATGCCCTATAGATCGAACACATATGCTGAGGTCGTAAGGTGCTGAATATGGTTAATCCACAAGATCTTGGCAAACACAATTATACATTGTCTCTACCTACATCAGGGATTAAAAATATTTGTAGTTGGTATTGTTACTGAAGGACTCATCAAAGATAAACAGGCCACTTCCACTGATTGAGTTCCACTTACCACATCAACTAATACTGTGTGTGTCCCCTCACACCTGGTGACCCCCGTCTTGGCACACACACTCAAAGAGAGGCTTGTTCTGACACGTGAATTCACGACCAGCTGAGAATGGCCCTCTTGAGTAGACACTTCTAGGCCCCAGGCTAAAAGACACAGAATAAAGATCAATTTATGAAAGATAAAATAAAGTGTGCTCACTTATATAACAGTTTACTTATAAAACCATCATTGCCTGCTAAGTAGGGTTGTAAACATGTGGCATTACAGTTTGGTAAAAAATACAATTTTCCACTTACCCCAAATGTAGTTAGTACCAAGACATGTCTGGTGTCCGACATTTATTTCTTTAGTTTTACACTGGACCTATGAGGCTAATGTAGCTAATAAGTAATGGAAGTCTATGACCCCAAAATCTTTTCTGTAAAGATTGGCCTCACAACCATATCTGGTTCTTCAGTAATGTTACACAAACTTTAGGACACAGTAATTCCATAAAAAAAGAACTAAAATCCTCACTGTGTAGCTGAACTGTGTAATATTATTGGAGAAGCCATCTTGGACAACCAGAATTGCTTTTTGTCTTAGTGCAGTTTAGTATTATTCCACCCCTGAGGTCCCACCTCCCAAAGTTTGAAGGCAGAATTGTACTGGAAAGCTGGATGATAATGTAGTTCCATTTTGAACTTAAATGTGTAAATCCAAACTATACAGACTATCTATTCTATTTTACCATTTTTAAAATGTATTTGTGAGATTATGTATTTTAACAATTTCGTTTGAAGATTTGGGCTTGTATTTATAGAAATGATTTTGGATGAGATAGAATTCCATTACTTTTTAGCTACATTAGCCTTGTAGTTTCAGTGCAAAACTAATAAACTGACTTCAGACACCAAACATGTCTTTGCTGATCAACTACATTTGGGGTAAGAGAAAATTAAGTAAATTAGATTTTCCACTAAACCATTTCATAGTACAGTACAAGTATAGTACTACTACAACAGATAATGAGTGGTCTACTATTACTATCTTGTTTTTTTTTTTTTTCAAATTCCAAAGTGATATGATATGGTGCAATTTTGATATAATACATGAGAGTATCATCCCCCAGTCTCAGTACACCAGTGTTGCACACTTAATTGTTTTCCAGCTTTTTAAAACCTGATTCAACTTATCTGCTAACCTATCCAAAGTTAGAGCAGGGAAATCACTAAACTATGCAATATAAAGGGTTCTGGGAAACTCTGAAACACAGAAACGTTTCATACATGAAAGCATTTCTGACTGAGCTGTTTTACCTATTTACTCGACACCCGCAAATACACATGCAGTAAAAATACACAGATAAATCAACTGAAGATTTTATCAGGTTACAGCCACTTCATGGATTTGTTTAATATAATTAAATTATTTCCACTTTTACTAGAAGTTGGAGGTTTGATAATATTGAGACTTGCACGTACAAGTTAGTATAATAATGAATGGAAGATAATTACCTGGGAAATTCCCTCCTGAAAATGGGCACTTTACCCAGGCTCCAGCCTCTGTGATGAACTAAATGATAAAATACATCAAAGCACACAGCGATGAATGGTAGCGTCATAGCAGTTGAACTTGAAGTGTACTTCATAATGCATTTGTATTGGAATGATCGAAGGCATTTAGATTAAGAAATAATATTTACCTTCATGCAAAGCCGGGGATGAGGATCCACTGCTGAATATGTCACCTGACAATGGTTGTGTGGTTAGATGCAAGTCACTGTTAGTATTCTTTCATTTTCTTTCTTTCCGATTTATTAATTCATCTTTCATGCAAGAGCTTACCTTTCCCGTGACGTAAGTCTGAGAAGAATTGGCAAGGTCTGCGCATGTACCTCGGTCTTGCAGCTCGCACAGTGAAACGACAGCATTAACTTGGCATGAAGCTTCCCATGACAGCATCTCCTCTACAGGGTCAAAGGTTATCCCAGACCAGAGTTCCTCAACATCTGAGAAGAAATAGGGGTTTCTATCTGCTGCCAGTTCATCACCAAGTAAAGCAGAGCCTTTATCTGTACTGCTTATACAAGAATAACCTTCATACTTACAGCTTTTGAAAGGGCAGACTTGAACCCGAGGCGCATCAGTCATGACTGACCAGCCCTATGACAAAACACCACAGTGCTGCTAATTCTATTGCTACTATTGAAAGAGTAAATGTGTCATATATAAAAGTTTCACATTTAATTTGCTGTTACCTCAATGCACAAGCAGGGCACCGGTTTGGAGTACTTCAGGGTGGCATTCTTTAATGGATTCTCCTTTTTTAACTGTAACAGTAAATAGAACTGATTGAAAACATGTCTTGCAGTTTGTGTGCAGTCACATGCCAGAGTTTGTGTCCTCTTCCCAGCACAGATTGTAAATCATAAATGAGTTGTTATATTTCTTTATAGCCTTCATTACAAAATAATCAAGCTCATGAAAATGTAGCAGAGTGCCAACACCCAGTGTGTACTTTCCACTTAAATGGACTGACATTTATTTGTTGGAGTTGCCCAGCGTATGAATTTGTTTGCAACTTCTATATATGCACAACGCATGTGCTACTGAAATTATTATAACTATAAGTTATCAACCTAAAAGTTGCACTTTTAAGTTGAGAACTTTCAGTCGTAATTGTAATTTCAGAATTCAAAAGTAATTTTGATACCCAATTTTCTGACTTGCTACGAACCTTATAGCTTTCATCATGGCTGAGGAAAAGATACTTTCATTGGTCAATTCGTAGGGAATTCTTTATTTTTCTAGCTACAATTTACTTTTAGTATCCACTGATTAGGTCATAGATACTTATATCCCTAATAGTTGTTTACATTATGTACATTTTTACAGTAGTCGAAATGTTAGGAAAATTCATTAATTCATCTTCAGTAACCGCTTTATCCTGGTCAGGGTCACTGTGGAACAGGAGCCTATACCAGGAACACTGGGTATGAATACATCCCGGACAGGTAGCCAGTCCATCACAGGGCATGGTAAATGGATTTAGTTTGATTTCAGTCAAATTAAGTCACCAGAGAAAGTACTAAACCTAACCTCGGCCCCAAAATTAACCTCAACTTTAAAAAGTAAAAGTATCTTTTGGTACCAATTAAGTCTTGCACATACAAATTTGCAAGCATGAGACCATGTTGGAAGAATAACTCACCATTACGTGAGCTCCGGTGCCAGTGCAGATGTAATCCTTGTGGCAGAGCCTAACGTAGTAGTCCCTGTCCTCCAGCATGTCTGATACACTCACATACACTTCCTTTCTCTCCAAGTCCACCTCATAGTCAATCTTGCCTGCTGTCGGCACAGGGAGAGTAAGATCCATTAAATTCTTCATGAAACTGTTTCAACAGCATCCATCACCTTATTTATGCAGTTAAAATTCTTGAGTTGAGTGGAGATAATAGTTTAGATCGATAATAGATCATGTCAAACTTACTGATGCATTCAGGAACTTTTCTTTGAATGTCCTTGTTTCTGCAGTCTGACAAAAGAAAAAAATTAATTGAAGATTAAAAGCTCTTGTTTTGACAGGCTTTCTGTTCTGCCTAACAACTGGTTTAAACTTGCAATGAAAACCTCACACCCATACCTGGAACACGATATGATCTGGAATAAGCCACATCACAGAACTGCGGCCAGGTTTGGAGAGTTACGTAAATGTCCTGCCCTGTGCCTACTTCCAGGCAGTTGTCTTGAATTTTCACCTTCCATAGAAAGTCACACAAAACCCATCAGGCATCCAGATTCTTAGAAGTCTTTAAACAAGGACAGCTGTCAAATCTGCAAATCCTGACTTTTTAACCCACCCAGGCACATAATGAATAAAACAAACTGGCTTGAATTTGCTGGTGAAAGTTTGTTGCTGTTTTTGAAATGCATACGATAGTACCTGCTTGTCCATCACCTTCTCCCTTGCTGTGCGTGGGAAGGTCACAATCCTGCAGCGTTCCATCATCCTTGCACTGACCATGCACACGTAGATACCGTGGATGTGTTCTGGAAGAGAGGAATTGGCTTACCATGACTCATCCAAACACATTTCCAGTTCATCCATCATGAAAGAGACCAGAATTACAGGTAACAGTAGGCAGAAAACATGTGATAAGGAGACAGATATGAAAAAGAGCCTTTGAAGGGACATCCCCCCTGATTATAGCAACTAGGGTTACAAATGTGTCCTGGCATGCATGACTTGAGTACAGTGGGACGATGACACATGGTGTAGCAGAAAACAACAATATTGTGCCAACATTATTTTCCGTTACATATTAAAAGTTGCTGTCATGCAGCAGTACAGGTGTCTGATGCCAGTGCGGAGTTGACAATTGAACAGAGGCGTCACACAAAAGGGGTGAGGCGAAAACTCGTAGTGAGAGACAGACAGGTGGGGCAATCAGCAAACAGAATATCACAGAGCAAAGGCGGATTCAGTAACGAGACTCTAACAAAGTCAAACCGGGTCGTCAATAACATCAAAACAAGGCTTGGACTCGTCACTACAAAATGCAGGAGCAAAACTTGCTGGTGGTGTGTGTGAACAGAAGTCCCGTGATTGTGAACAGGTGTGTGTGTGTGTGTGTGTGTGTGTGTGTGTGTGAGTGTGAGTGTGAGTGTGAGTGTGTGTGTGTGTGTGTGAGTGTGAGTGTGAGTGTGTGTGTGTGTGTGTGAGTGTGTGTGTGTGTGTGTGTGAGTGTGAGTGTGAGTGTGTGTGTGTGTGTGTGTGTGTGTGTGTCTTGTGAAGGATCATGGGAATTGGAGTCTGTTTTCTGTATTGAAGCATGTGGGGACGTGAGATGCTGAGGATTCTGGGAAACGAAGTTCATGGGCTCTGGGAGCTGTGACAGTCGCTCATTGCACATATTTTAATTTGCACTTAACATTTATATTAAGGCTAACTTGGAAGTTTCTTTTTTCCCCATTTCATTGTAAACTTAGAAGCTTTTGTAGTTTTTATTTCACCCAGATTTGCAGGTTGCATGTATGTTTTTTAATGTTCAATTTTATTTTTAATTGAATGCTTCGTTGTTTCCCATGGTTCAGTGTAATAAAAATCCTGAAAATTATCAATACTGCATTTTGACTGATCCGTGTTCTTCTATAGAATATTTTACTCTGATTTATTATCAGCATGTGCAAAGAGCCAAAGATCTGAATGGAGATAAAACTTATGTAAACTCAGTAGTTACTGTCCTTAAGTGATACATTCCTTATGCAAGTTGCTTTGGAAAATGAAATACTGTCAAATACTGTAATACCGTCAATAATGTAAAAAAATATTGTGATATGATATTTTGGTCATATCGCCCAGCCCTACCCCCTACACTACAATCACCAGTGTTGAATTAACTCCCACAGTTAATCTAAAACTAACTAACTTAGTATGCAAATATGACACAAGGTCGTTACATTTCCTGAGAGAGGAGCGACCTACTGTTGATCTGTAGATGAGTGCTAACTCGGAGGTGAAGAGAACACCGCTGTACCCCTTCGCACCTCATCACTGTGGAAATGTTCATGTTGCTGAACACATCTCTGGTCATACCATCTGGTAGGCTCTTGCATTGCGCAAATGACACTGCAAAGCACAGATCTCATCAGGTACATGGCACATATTCCCCACACAGCAAGCACCACTTTACAATTACAGCATCATTTGGACACTAAGTGAGGAATTAAGTGAGGGTTTGTCTTTTTTTTTTAGTAGCATGGAATTTGGAAGAAGCCCTATTTCTGTTTAACTATACTAACTCATGCATTATTGATCCCAACTCATTGCTATTGTATCTATCATAGTTAAACAGAATTCAGGCTTTTTTTCTCAAATGTTGCTGAGAAATGACAACCCAAAACATATCTGTCATGGAAAACTTTAGTCCTCCCATAAGATCTTATCTGACACAAATTACGTAGCAGTATATGATAAAAAAAAAAAAAAAAAAAAAAAAAAAAAACAAGAACAGTACTCACAATAAGGCTTCGCTTTGCAAGGAAGTCCCTGTAAAGAGACATGCCCAAAAGTACAGTTCAGCATCAGGCTGAACAATCTGATATACAGAATGCACAAATTACACATAGCACAGAGTTGCAGTAACACTGATTAGATTTAGATGTCACAATAGTAGGTATGAATGGCAAATATCCTGGCAAGAGGAAGCAGCTACGGCAGAAGGGGTTTGCCCAGAGAGCTTTGCACAAGCCAACATCCTGGTTGTTTATACCTCATGTGAAATTATGGCTATGTTAATGCATCCTCATCAATAAAGTCCATACTGGACCTTTGTAATGTGACAGGAACATCCATATGCTTTCTTAAGGTAAATAAAAATACTAATAACCTTTATTTGTTCATACAA
>JAOUQW010000014.1:4972591-4987221 GCA_028565825.1 Olivaichthys viedmensis
TGTGTGTGTGTGTGATGGTGTGTGTGGTGGTGTGTCTGATGATGTGTGTGTGTTTGTGTGTATGTGTGATGGTGTTTATAGGCCTTGCGATACAGTGTGTTGTTTTGCTGAACTATCTGCTTTATTTGATGTGTGTATGCATGTTGTGCATCATTAGAAAGAGTCTGAGGAGCTGGTCTTCCACTACTGGGCTCTGTTTGACGGGCACGCTGGGTCAGGTGCGGCGGTAATGGCCTCGAGACTGCTCCATCAGCACATTGTGGAGCAGCTTCAGGAGATTGTGGAGGTCCTGCGCAACCTGGCATCACTGCCCCCCACCACGCTGGGAGACGAGCTGGATCATACCAGCACCCCCTGCATGCCCCGAGCCCTGACACGGGCATCCTCTTTGCGCAACTCGCCCTGCACCAGTACTCCACGCTTCTTCAGCGAGAAGAAGATCCAGCATGAGAGCCTGGTGATCGGCGCGCTCGAGAACGCCTTCAAAGTGATGGTGGGTCTCGTCTGCAGCAATTAGTATCATATAAAAAATGAAAGAATGGGATTGGTGCGTCCCGCACGTCTGCCAACAGGTTTTGCGTAAGCGACTTCAATCTTTAGACAAATATGCCGATGTTGACATCTGTCACCGTCTTATCTGTCATTCTCATCATTTCAGAAGGCATTATTAGAATCACCGGGATACACTTCTAAAAAGAATATTCGGTGCTATAATACTAATGTTGAGTTATTTATGGGCTACGTACCTGTAGCGAATGATCCTGTGTTCATAGCGAATTTTAGGAGATAAAAACTGTTGATGTCCATATTCTAACAGCTGATGCGCAAGCATCATACCTCACTCGCTGTTTACACTTTACTAAGTGTTTTGTTAAGACTATACAAATAAAAGACCCAGTGAATTCCATTTACACAGAATTGTGGTAGACATCCAGCTTCCCTGATGTGATGCATTTACTCTTTCTGCAATTACTGTGGTCATACATTTACTGTCAGTTTCTAAAACTTCAATTCAGTTTTATTAGTACGGCTCTTTTAACAGAAGACCTTGTCACCTAGATCTGGGTATGGGTCTGAGGCGGCATGAGGAAGAAACCTTAAGAGAAACCAGGGGAGGGAACTCAAAAGAGAACCCGTTCTATTCTGGGTGACGCCAGATAGTGGGATTTTCTTAATTACAGTATAATGTCATACAGAAAAAACATACCATACAGAGAAAATAACAGTCATACATAGAAGGAACCTGAAGGAAATGTTACTTTTATTACTTTTTTTTTTTAATCTGTGACTTGATGTGTCTGTTCTTTAAAAATTCAATTCAATGTAAAAATGAACTGAACCTGTGCATCACTCTTTGAGGAACCTTTATAATGTAGGGATCTAATATATCCTTTAGGAAGAGCACAGAATGAATAATGCAGTGCATTTTAGTCACTTTAAAAAATAAATAAAAAAAAACATTAGCCAGTATTTATTATTATGGCCTGTAAAATATTGATGAGAAACTCCCCTTTTTGTAAATCATTTTATTGTAAAGTTCTGTATTTTCAGTCTTTTTCACTTTTCACTCTTCCGTTCGTGTTTTCTCTGACCTAATGGTCCGTAATGAACCTGGCCTCGTGTTCCTGGCCTTATGATCCTGGCCTTATTCCATGTCATACAAGGTCACTGCCTCACTTTCATTTTTAGTATTTGTTTACAGTCATAAAGTAATCATTTGATTTCCAGGTGTCACTAGTGCTTTACATTTTGGAGTTATTGAAATGTGGTATTTTGCCACTAGATGGTAGCACCTGTCCATGATCTTTTGTACGTATATTTTGTCGTGTGTCTCAGTTGCGCTATTAAACCTTAAATCGGATGGAGCTCCGCATATAATCATGGATTTGTTTGTGTTTTTTGTCACAGCACTGTGTTTGTCTTAGAGAGGGAAATTATTATAGTCTGAAGGCGAAATTTTAAGATAACGTAGCTTCTGTCTTAATAACTGTCTACGATTGAAATCACACACACTCTCACAAAGTATTAATACACTCATCAGATGGTTCATTTGGAAGCTCAGGGGGGGAGCTGGACAGAGCTGCACTGCATTTCCTCCCCCCTGCCCCGAGACCTTCTGCTCAGTCCACCGCCTCCTCTCCTCCCACCCACTTGAGTCTGATCTGCCTCCTACACACCTCCATACGGTCACACACACGCACGCACACACGCACACGCACACTCTCTCTTATCCATCCCAGTGCTGGCCTGGACGCCCCGGTGACTGTCTCCCTCATGAGATGATCAAAAATAAGTGTGATATCACTAGGGCTGGACGATGTGGCAATATGATATGAATATTTCAATGAATGATATCACCATTATTTCATTCTTTTCTGAGAGTATCGTGGGTATCGGCAGTACTTCTGTAACACTGACCAATTGCTGACCAAATGTTTCATGAAAACACCATCTGCACACTGGTGCCACCGATTTAAATTAAAACTATATAATAACAAGCAGCTGATTTTATTTATATATTTATTATTATTTATTTTTAACCTATGATCTTCTATTCCTTGTTAAATAGTTTCTTTTTGAACTATTTCCTGAATAAAAAAGAATATTGTGATACATGTCACTCATCATGAAAATGGCAAGTACCATATGATATTTTTGCCATATCGCACTGCCGATACAGTGCAATGAAAAACAGTGCCATTTGGCACGACTGAAGTCTAAATTTCTCGTATTGCAGCAAGCACACATTTGTTCATCTTTAGCCCTATTCGGACAGTATTAGTTTTACAGGGTGAGGTGAGGTAATTCCAGCTTTCTACTCAATGATTTTATTCCATTCGGAATGGCAATGTCTGTGTTTTTCTCCTGCCTCACTTAAGAAAAATCCAGCTCAAATTACCACCCTTTTTCTCTTTTTTTTTTTTTTTTTTTTACAAACTCAGTGGTGGTCTGATCATTTTAGTCCCGTTCAGATCGATATTTCTGATGATTTTCTGCATTGGAAACAGTTTTTTGACTGCTACTATTTGCTGTATTGAGTCATTGAGGGAAAATATTTCCGGGCAATCATGAAATGAGTCTCTAAAAATGTAGTTTCTATCTTCACTGGAAGCTCATTAGAAGTGAAAAGATAGTAAAGTTAATCAATAAAGCGCAATCCCACAAGCTGATTAAATTGATCATTATAAGGACAGCTACAGCCAGTATAAAACCTGTCCTGCATTGATTTATAGTCGTCTAGATGCAAGAGTTTTATCACAAAGAAGATGTGAAAATATTCTATGACAGACGTCACCCTGAAGAACTAATCTCGTCCGAGCAAGGCTTTAGCACACATTTTCAGCTGAGACACCAATGAGCCTGCTGGCTCAGTCATTTTCCCTCAGTAAGGACCGGAGTGCTCCGGCCTCCAGCTTTGGAGGGTGAGAAGCACTGTTTGAAATGCATAAGCAGAGCGGATCAGCACACTGACATGCTGTACAGGAGAGAAGAAGGAATTCACTCTTCTCCCTTTATTTTCAGTAGGCAGCAGGAGCGGTTTTATAAAAAGAGATCAATACTGTGGTGTATGTGTGTTGAACGATCAAGTACTAGTTTCATCTTTTTAGGACTTTGTTTCATCTTGGCCGATTCACAAAAAGTTCTCTGTAGCAGTCTTTGGTGAGGTTTTTTAACTGAGGCAATTATGTCAATCTGACACACTTTGATGGGCTTTGATGATGGCTAAAATGATAATCACAATTATTTTGCATAATATTGAATGCACAGTTATTGACAACAATTATTCCGATACTTTAGCAACAAAATAGTTTTATTGGACTTTATCAATTGAAATCAACACATAATTAGATGATATTATTAATGATGATTATTAATTCTAGGGGCTGCTCTATCTAATGTGTGTGTGTGTGTTTCAGGATGCCCAGATCGAGAGGGAAAAAGCTGTGTATAATGTCTCTGGTGGATGCACTGCGCTCATGGTGGCCTTCATTCTTGGCAAGCTGTACGTGGCCAACGCAGGGGACAGCAGGTGAGTCACACTGACTTCAGGTCATTATCCCACACACAGTATGTCCAGTTTTCAGATGCAGAACTCTTTCTGCATTTCTCATTATTACTCAGTAAGACTAGTGGTGCTGGTGACACTGGTGAACAACCTTTCCTATTCTCACAGCATGTGTAGTTGTAAAGATTCATCGATTCAAAGCTACATGTGTCAGGCCAAAGTTGGGAGACGATTGTGATTCAACCAATACAGATGACTCTTTTTATTACTAGTATACTGTTATTTAGAACATTGATCTAGAAACATGGCGGCGTGGCCTCTGCGCCTGTCGGGTCCAGTGAAGGAGGTGTGGCCTCTGCGCCTGTCAGTTCCAGTGGCGTGGCCTATGTGGCTATCAGTCCCAGTGAAGGAGGCGTGGCTTATGTGGCTGTCAGTCTCAGTGAAGGAGGCGGGCCTCTGCGCCTGTCAGTCCCAGTGTCAGGCCCAGGGAAGGAGGCGTGGCCTCTGCGCCTGCCAGGCCCAGGGAAGGAGGCGTGGCCTCTGCGCCTGTCAGGCCCAGGGAAGGAGGCGTGGCCTTTGCGCCTGTCAGTCCCAGTGAAGGAGGCGTGGCCTCTGCGCCTGCTAGGCCCAGTGAAGGAGGCGTTTAGTTTTTTTATTATTATTTAAATAAAATAGTTATTAACTTAATTAAAACTATTTGCACAACACGACTCACTGTATCGCATATAATGGTATTGTATTGGCTGCTTTAAATGCATCTTTCATACATTGGATTATTGATCTCACATCAAGATCCACTTATCAACTCAGATTCTAGTAAATTCTAAGCTTATAATTAGTGAGTTATTAACTGTGAGTGCATGGGAAATTACTTAAAATAATACTGAAAATTAGCTCTGAGGGTGTGTTTTTTTGGCTGTTACATTGTTCGCCTTCAGAATAATAAAGCATCCCTTTGCAGTCCGCCAGCCTGTTTTCTTACTCTGTGGCATATAGTAGCTGTTAATAAGTAGTTATTTGAAGCAGGTTGTTAGTGGTGTAAAAATAATTCAGCTCTACTGACTCTTCTCTGGAAGCCCCCTGGAGAGAGAGAGAGAGAGAGAGCTCATGCACCACCAAACAAGCCCAACGCTGGCATCAAACATTGTGTGTCTGCCTATTAATACACACTCCAAATCATTCTCCTGAGATCCTTAATTTGTGCTGTCACACACTGAGAAACATAGTTTGGTGTAGCTGTGTCCTTTTTTCATTAGAGCAGTAGGCTACATTTAGCGGTTCTAGCTGAGCTGTTAATGCAATGGAAGGGCTTGATTAACCTACTTTGTAGTGTTGATGTTGATGTAGGTGATTATTTCAGGTTGCACTCCTAAAGGGTGTGTGTGTGTGTGTGTGTTTTCAGAGCTATCATAATCAGGAATGGTGAGATCATCCCCATGTCTGCAGAGTTCACCCCTGAATCAGAGAGACAGAGACTGCAGTTCCTGGTTAGTTTGATCTATGGAAAGTTTCTTAATAAGAAACACATCTTGGTAATAAAGTAACAAACAATAAAAATGAATATATTAGTTTTGGGGAACCAGTGGTCTTTTATCAAAGTGTTTAATGTTCCCTCTTCCTCCGTTTTATTTGTGTGTAGGGTTACATGCAGCCCCATTTGTTAGGGGGAGAGTTCACACACCTGGAGTTCCCTAGGAGGGTCCAGAGGAAGGAAGTGGGCAAAAGGATGCTATACCGTGACTTCACCATGACTGGCTGGTAAGAACACTGGGTCCCTTCCTGTGTGTTTGTGTGCATGTTTGTCAATGTATATGTGAATTAAAGTGTACTGGGCCTTGTTACTAGGAAAAGAGCAGGAGAGAGAGGGCGGGATGATAGAAGTGGGACTTAAACATGCTGGATCTTAGTCACCCAAAACCTATTTTGAAGCCAACAAGATTATTTCTATATGCCTGCATTCGCATATTGGAACCTGATAGGCTCCATTTTATGATGCAGAAACATGTACCTGTCACATGTTCAATACTAACTGATTTTCCAATGGGCTTTTAAGTTATACCTGTTTCTTAAAAGAATAACGGCAGAACCAAATTTTTTGCACTTTGGCCAATCTGCAAACTCAGATTAATTTCCACAAAATGATTTAATCATACAAATACATGCTTTACAGGCATGTCCATATAAGTCTTCAACAGTCTCAAAATCCAGATTGTAGTGTGCTGTTGTGTGTGCTGTAGAGTGCATTGTACTGCTCTTGTTTGCATTGGTTTCATCATGCTTTATTCTGTAAGATGCTGAAATCTCTTCAGACAACAGCAAACACTTCTCTCTACTCATACTTTACTTTTTTAACTCCTGCACTGCTTGCGCAAAGGTGACCTTAGTTTTGAACTGTCTTGTGTTTGTATATAGTTTGTATAGATAATTTTTTTCTTCAGAGTAGACTTTGATTTTAAATCCCGGTATTTTGAGTGCTGAAACGGTTTGAGCTCCATCCTCATCTGTGAGGTCTTTACGTTGTATGCTGTTGTTAAAGAGAGATATTCTTTAGTCTTTAGTTTACACAGGGCCCTGATGCATCTATACTAGGGCTGTAAAATTTCTTTACAAATTGTATTGCATTGTATTCCAATGCATTTGAATAATATTCAACTCCAGAATTATTGGCACCTTTTGAGGGAAGAGGCAGACATTGTTGTACAATAACAATAAGACTAGGTGCCTAGTTTCTGCCAGACATTTGAAAAATTGTTCACATCAACCAATACAAAATTATTGCCCAATACCAATAGCTTAAGTGGTTCTCATTCCATAATTTTTGGCGACACTTGCATAAGGTGGAGGAGAGGGCCAGTCCACATGTGCAAACCTAACAAAATAAATGAACTTGAAATGTTCTGCATGGAGTGTCTCCAACCTTGTTAGGCATTACAACAAGAGACTCGGTGCTGTTATTCCCTCCAGGGGCGGCTTCACCAAATATCAATTGTAGGGGTCTCAATAATATTGAAATCAGTCTTTTGCAGGAAGAAATATGCACTACTTAAGAAAACTAAAACTTTTTTTATGTTTGAAAAATAAAACTATACAGCACCCCCATATGTTTTAGCCCTAAATATAACTCCTTGCATGTATTAATAATTTTGCTTATTTTCATTAAGGGTGCCAATAGTTCTGGAGTTGACTGTATACCTTAGATGTAGGCTTTCCTATTGAGCTGTACCTTATTCTCTAGCCTCCATCTCTGTCTGTGTGCGTGTGCGCGAGACCTGCTGACATCTGAGAAATACACAGACTGTGCAAACAAAACCTCTGAAATCAGTTGTACATTCTGTGTATAAAAATAATACAAATAATAAACTTCTTCTTTCCTCTTCACTGTGTTCAGTTAACTTGGTGTAAAAGAGCAAACTTTAACATACCCTTTCCTGTTTTTAGGGCGTATAAAACCATCGAAGACGAGGACCTCAGATTCCCCTTAATCTATGGGGAAGGGAAGAAGGTAAGGGGGAGAAGAGGAGTCAGTTGGGGGAGGTTCAGAGGGAGAAAAGAGTGAAGAACGATAGAGGGATATGACGGAAGATGGTTATCGAAAACAGCAAGAGGGAATGCGAAGGGTACATTTTGTTCAACACTGTTCTCGAAAAAACATAATACAAAACCGAAGTGTGAGAGACAAAGAGAAAAGTGTTCAGGTGAAAGAGAAACAGTTAAGGTGGAGAGTGAGAGAGAGTGAGAGAGAGAGTGAGAGAGAGAGTGAGAGAGAGTGAGAGAGTGAGAGAGTGAGAGAGAGAGAGAGAGAGAGAGAGAGTGAGAGAGTGAGAGAGTGAGAGAGTGAGAGAGTGAGAGCGAGCACTTTTCTGTGTCTCTCTGAGGCTCTGTCTACTCTCAGCGGGAGGCTGCACTCTTCTGCAGACTGTCATTAGATACCGCCACCGCTCAAATCACAGAGCTGGCGCTCTAAAACCTGGAGGAGCCGTCTGATTGCACGCCATCAAAGCAATACGCACTGTTTTACACACATACACGGACAAACACTGTGTGTTTCTGTGGCCTCAATCCATGGCAGGTTACAATGGGAATAGATAAATAACTCTGTCTCTGACATGCTGGTGGAAGTGATGGGTGGGTTTGGAGAAAGACATAAATAAAAATATCATTAAATTTCTGTATTATTATTTGGAGTCCTCAACACTAGTATAATGGAAATTTGATTAAATCATGTTTTTGATTGATCTGTTTCTGTCCTTAGAGCTTAATGTCACTACAGTTGAGACCATGAGTTTTCAGTGTGTAATCTGTATTACATCATTCATTATTATTATTACCATTATGTCATGCTATGATTTACATTTCCACTAAATTATAGTACCAGAGCTCAACTCGGCTGGTTCTTCACATAAACTAAAGGTGGGAGAGATCAGCTCCCCCGATCCCCCGCTCCCATTCACCCCCAAGACGCCACTGATGTAATATTCGAGTCCCAGACATGGACTTAAGTCTAACTTGGGTTCTGATTTTCATAACTTGAGACTCGACTTGGACTTTAGCTCATGAGACCTGGACTTTGACTTAATCTGCGTTCCATTTAGAAGGCAGCTGCCTATGTAGGCAGCATTTTTTGGGCAGCGTTTTCACGCTCTGAAATAAAGACTATTCCATTTGGAAGGCAGCATAACCCAGGTGTCTTCCAAGGTTCCTTATTTTGGTCGCCCGTATCCTTTTCAACGAAGGCAGTCCCATAATCCTGTTCACCTCAACCAGCCAGCAAAATGTTTTGCAGCTTAAAAAAACTGCAATTAGATTCTCGAACTATTATGGAAATCTCATCCAGTGAGCAGAATTATGAGGTGAAGTGTGATGCTGCCTTCAAATTTGGCCAAAATAAGGAACTTTCAGAAAATTGTGCCTCCAGAACAGAATGCAGCGTTGGACTTATGCTCAGACATGTAAATAGGCTACATTCATACTTGTGCCCGTAACAATAAATAACATTACTCAAACTATTCTAATACAGCCTAGTGCAATTCAGTAAGATGTTCAGCCAGAGGCCCCCTGATAAAATAAATTATCATTCAGGATATTGCTACATATTGAAATATTGCATATTGAAATAGCAATATGCCTCACAGTATATTAAGAACACATTGGTGAAGACTTGATGTGATGTAAAAATTTCCCCTCAGTATTTTGACCAACATTATTTCCGAATGTTGTGATTCATCCACACACAGAAACACAGCAAGAGTCTGTTATCAGGATGTTCACGCCACATAAAACAGTAATTGGTTGGAGTGCTCATTTTCACATTGCAATAACTAAACGAACTTAATAAATTGGGCAGCCCCAATTATGCACTTGACAGAATTTACAAGTAAGGGGTCACCGTGTTGGTTGGTACTACATGAGGTGGTGTTTTAATCCGGTGTGGTGTTTTACTTGTACGAATGAGTGTTTGACTCTTCCACAGGCTCGAGTGATGGCAACAATCGGCGTGACTCGTGGCCTCGGAGACCACGACCTCAAAGTCCATGACTCCAATATTTACATTAAACCATTTCTGTCCTGCTGTCCGGAGGTAAGCCGGCTCACACAATATACTATGGTTTTAGCATATCTTGTTCTGTTAATTGAAATTCATCAAAAACCCTTTAGACCAGAACACTGCTTTATCAAGGTTAGGACCAGCGTTGGGCCGTAGCTTTGCTAAAATTTGTAAATCTATTAGTTTAACAACATTTCCCAGTAGTGAGCTGGTAGTAGCTTGTAAGTAGTTAGCTAATTTATTGAAGAGCAAAGTAGTGCTGATAAAAATAAATATATTGTATGTTAAGAAAATGAAACAATGTAGAGTTCATGCCATCATGTGTTAGTTGAAAGCACAGTTGACTAGAGGTTACTGGCTATTAACAAATTTGCTATCTCCGACACTGATCTGAGACACAAAAAAACAGGAACTGGACTGGTAAGCAGTATTCTCTGGATTCTGTGAAATGAATGTAAATGAATGAGGACCACTGCCAGTCCAGGTTCAGCCAGTTAAGCTCAACTGGATCTTTATCACTGATTACCAACTTGCCCAGTTTACCCCTGGCATCGTGTCAGAGGAAGCTGAGGAGACACCATGCCTGTATCTCTCAAATGTTAGGAAAGTGGAGAAGGGAACAGCAGAATAGTAGAATAGCAGCTACATTTCTCTGAATAATAGCTTTAATTTAGCTGAGCTACATTTTTGTAGATTAACTTGTAGCTTAGTTAACTACATTTTTGAAATAGCTGGCCTAGCACTGGTCAGGACTGAGTTGCATTTGAGAAAATGCAGGGTTTAGTTTTTTTTACAGATTTATCATCCATGTAACATAAACAGATCTCATCTTGTGCAAATCAAGATCTGATTCCAGTGTGCCCTGAAACTCACATGATCGTAATGCTTTTGAAGACTCAGTCGCAGACCATCTGATTTCCTGAGCTCCAAATTCAAAGAAGAAGATGAATTCCCTGTTCCATTCTGTCTTTCCCTCCCTTTTAGGATCTTCTGCCATGCTTTCAAAGCCTCCCTGTCTCTCGTTTCACCGCAGACTGTCTGATCTTTCTTTTCGCTTCTTCCAGGCAAACTCCTTTGATTTTTAATTCATTATACACTTGGAGTTCAGTTAAAGTTCATTTGGCAGGCCTGCTATCTGTGTCAGAGATTCTTGCCCTGCTTTAGCAGTTTAGTCGTGCTTTTCCCCCCGTTTGCCAGCCCTTTTTATCGAAACAGCCTACGGTCTCTGACTCCCAAGAAGCTGAAGGTATACATAACACATGATTGCCTTTTTTCACCTGTCTGCTAATGACGTGCCACATATTTTATGCTTTATCATCAGACTTATGCTTTTACCCTGAGCAACTTGCTTCCCATTCTTAGTCCTTACTTCTGTTTAAAAGGCTACATGGAGAGCTGTTGGTGCACACTGCAAGTGCTAACTTTGGTTCCAACCTTTTGGCTACTGGCCTTCAGCCTTCACTACACAGTTGAAGATAGAGTGGGATCCAAAAGTCTGAGACCACATACCACAAATGTGGGATTTGGTTCATTGCCACTGTATGACACGCTTTGCTGAAACTGGATCAGTCGTATCCAAAGCACGATCAGGCACAGACCATAAGTGAGCACACCATCAGAAGAGCAATACATAAAGCTTTGTTCACTGAGAGAGAGACAACAGCAACTTCATCACAGATACAGAATGTGCTGTATAAAGAACGAGAAACTCCAATCAGCAAAAGTACAGTCAAGGAAGGCTAGCTAGTAATGGTCTCAAAGGACGAGTAGCATCTCTAAACCACTTCTCAGAAAGGGAAACAAGGCCAAACGCTTGCCATGGACTAAGACATACCAGCATTTCACAGTGGATCACTGGATCACAAAAAGTCATATTTACTGATGAATCCATGTTTGAGATTTATGGCAGCAACAGAAGGGTTTATGTAAGGAAACGAACAGAAGAGAGATTGATACCACAGTGAATCAAAACAAGAGTGAAACATGGTGTAGTGGATTTTCAATGTGGACTCAGACTTTTGGACCCCACTGTATGTAAGTAACAAATAAAATAGCCAACAAGTGCTCAGCATGTGGGCACTTCTTGCAGACTGTTAGAAACATATCTCATAAACCTGCTGAGAGACACCAGGAGTGCGCAAAGCTGTCTTCAAGGCCAAAACTATAAGGTAGTTTTGATTTGCCTAACATCTTTTTCTCACAGAATAATTCCATATGGGTTATTAAATATTTTTGTTGTTCATAGGAAAATCATAGGTATGTTCAAACTTTTGACTCGCACTGTATGTCATGAGCACCAGAAAGTAATTGTACTTTATTACTTCACTTTACTTATCATTTCAGGGATTTGCGCTTTACCTGAGTCTAACTGAAATTAAAAAATTGTACTCTTACTTAATTACATTTCAATGAAATACCCACACTTTTAACTTCCTACATTTTTGCTTAGACCTACCCGTTATAAATCTCAAAGATTATGACTAATTTATTTTTGCCCAGTTAACAATCTAATCAATCGCATTTCTCTATAAATTTGCAAGTGTGACACATGTTGATGGAAAACATGACTTCTAATTTCAAAATTATAAAATTATTTACTTTTTACTTTTATATACCTGAGTACATTTAAGTAACTTTTACTTAAGTATAGTTTTTACTAGCTACAGCCACTTTTGGTATCTTTCTTTTGAGTAAGATTTTAACACAATACCCAAACTTCAACTTAAGTACAAATTTTCTGTACTTTTTTCACCGATGATGAGCACTTCCTGTTTGTTTCCTGTTTGCCTTTGTTTTGTTTCATGTCTACCTGGTTTCTCCAGCTCCTGTTTATTGTCAGCACTTGTCCCTTGTGATTAGATTTGTTGTGTCTAGTTTGTATCACTTGGGTCTTGTTCGCTTGTAAGCCCACTCTTGTTAGTCGTGTGTATATACATCTGTGTTTGAATCCTGTGTTTGCAAAGTATTGTTGTGTACACTGTCATGTTAACACATTGTTTCCTTATTTTTGTAATCTGGTTTTGTGTGGTTTTTTTAAGGACAGATTTAACTCTTCCTTATTGAGATCATCTGTTTGTTCATGTTAAACAATATTTTGAAAGGATGTGGTTGTGACATTGTCATGCGCACACACACACACACTTCTTCAGAGGAAGTTTGTTCACAGAAGGATGTCTTAACATCATCATTATACTCTTCATCATTCTCGTCATCTTCGTCTCTTGCCATCTGTCACAGCCACCACGTCCACACTCACAGCAGCACTGTTCTGCTTCACATCACCAGAATTCTGACCATCTGCATCTTGTTTGCCCATGTTCCTGTGTTTCTTTATTGTCTTTCTGAAGTCCTGCCATTCTTCCAGACCCACCCTGTTACTGTAATGTCTAGCACTGCTGTCCTTTGTCTTTCACTGTTTGTTTATCATTGTCTCATTCCACTTTGTTCATGTTAAAGTCACTTTGAAGACTTGTATCCACTTCTGTCCCTGGATTCCATCAGTTTAGTTATACCACCCACCTGTGACTGGAATGAACACTTGTGCCAGTCATCCGAGGAGAAGCATCCGCTTCTTTTTCAAATCGTTACATGAGCTATATTAATAATTTCTCTCTGACTCAGAGTGAAAGAGAATCAGTACTGATTCATACTTTATGCACTTATATATCCACAAAGGGAAGTCTATAGCTGTGTTTTAAATTGCATATTTATGTATTATTCTAGATGATTTTACATAACTATCTAGTTAACTATCTATTTGCGTCATGACCCAACAGCTAGTTAACTTTCTAACCTTTCTAATTTATTACACATAATAAACACTTCAGTAGTGGGTTATGGCTTCGTGCACTAAAAACAGGAAACCAATGACAGTGCAACAAGCTCTAAAAAGCCATTTGAACATATAAGATTAAATCTTGACCCTCCAAAACCAAATGACAGCTTTCCTAATCCTGACTAGAGACAGCAATCATATGGTAATATTCCTATCTTAAATAACAGGCAATGCTGAAGCATTTATATGAGTATATGAGTGTGCTTTTTTCAATTAAGCCAATTAAATTTTGCCTGTAGGCCTACACATTAGGCTACAAGTGACAGGTCTCAGATGCAAGTTGTAAACGGGAAATGCCAGATGCCTTTAAAAATAAAAGCGCACAGTTTTGTAAACATATGAAAATAAATGTTTGGCTTTTTGATGGAGAAGACCATCCACTTTTAAATTAAAAACCACACAGCGTCCACACAGAGAAATACAAACTAATGTAGTGTAGTAATAGACCTGGATGATATTATATACTATATTTTCCAAACAACTGAAGTGTGGAGCAATGGAGACTTTTTGCACAAACTTAACGTTTCGCTAACATTATTTACAACATTCATTAACATTAACATTAACAAACCATAAGTACACCATAAATACACCATAAGTAATGTTAACAAAGTAATTGCTGCTTTTTTTTTAAAGAACCAAAGAAGCCGAATAATGAACACCTGTATTCATTTAATCCATAAGTAAAAATAAGTTCACAACAACCGAAATTAACCACTGCTTTAATGAATATGTTTGCGGTAGTTAATTGGCAAAATTGAGGCTGAATGGTGAGTTCCAGTATTTATAGCTGAAGCCCTGACATCAGTGGATTATCATTTAGTAACATGCTGTAATTTAATTCATGTGGACTTTTTTTTGTCATGGATGGAATAAACATTAATTAATGCAGGTGTATTTGGTTAACATTTAAACAAACATCAATTAATACGTGTTACCTTACTTTGTTACTTTGTTAATGTTAATTAATGCGGTAAATAATGTTAGGAACCCTTAATGTGAACCGTTACCACTGTAATAATTAATGAACTGTACATTCAAATGTAAAATACACATAGTACACTAAACATTGTTGGTTAAGTCAGCAAGGTAACGTCAGGTAGCAATAAACGCAATCCTGCACTATTGTTGACATCATGTTAATTTTTTTTTCATTTTTCTTAAGTACAAAATGGCTGCTATTTAAATTGAATTAGCCTCTCGGGTACGAACCCGCTCGAAAGTATGTTCTATGTAGTAACCTT